>JAJOOF010000732.1:0-41783 GCA_029582545.1 Solanum lignicaule
AGAAAACAACTATAAATTGGTGAATAAGCTAGACTATAGGGGAGGTAAACTTTCTCTCAAACAATTTACCCGGAATGAAGTCAATTTCTCTTAAACATTGACAAGCATGCAATTAAGAACATCCTACGCTTTAGTCCATTCACTCTCTCGATCTTAATTTGTGGAAAAGGGTTTAGGATTCACTCTCTCGAGCTGAACCCATGATAACCCAATACCCACACACCATCATTCAGTAATCTTGGTTTTAAAACCTCTCTCTCGAGCAAGCCAAAAAAACAAAGATCGAACTGCATTGGCAACTACAATTCATTAATTTAAACCATTATTACACATTGAAATAACTTCTAAACAGAAATCACACAAATAATTAGGAACACCCACTAGCTAAATCAGTCCATAATAACATAATCACATCCGAAGAATTGGGGTTTTACCTAGACATCATAAAAGGATAGAAATCGTTACCAAATTCTATTTTCATCAACTGGGTATAATTAATTTCGTCTTTACGAAGGTCCAAATTGAAGAATCTAGAACACCCACTTTTAATTTCTTAAAAATGAAAAGCTTCAATTCTTCAAAGCTAAGGAAAACTTTTCTCTCAGTTCAGAATACTCAATATTCAAAAATAATATACTTGATAATGATAAAAGCTCATAAAACTAATGTTTGAAAATGTATTTATAGTCGCCAAAAATATGCTGCGAAGGGCCATTTGGCGCAGTAAGTTGGGCTTTGCGATCATCCCTTTGGTCAGTTTCATCGCCTTTTTGTTTTGGCCTTCAGCATCTTCAAGTTCTATAACTTTGGGTGATCCAACACTGCATCGCGGAACCACTCGGCGACACGCCGACTCCTCATTTCTCTCGCCGAATTGATTTTCTTCTTCAGGGTTTGGCACACTGGAACTTTAGGCGAGATTGTGGTCATTCAGCAACTCGCCAAAAGGACTCAGCGATCACCTGGCCTTCATTTCTTCGTTCTTTCAGCTCACTTTGTTCCTTTTTTCAAATTAGTGTCCATGCTTTGTTCCTCAATCCAAATACCATGAAATCAGAAATTTTACATCAGTTATTGGCACAAAACAAGCATTTGAGGACACTAAATCATTATAAATAAGCCCTAAATGAGTCCAAATTGTGGACTCATCAACACCCCCAACTTAAACTTTTGCTTGTCCTCAAGTAAAACTCAAGTTCAGCAGTTCAAAAAGGATGTCTCAAACAGTACTACACAAGACTCCATCATGAATGCACACAAAAAGACTCAACTTACTCATGCAAGGATCAATTGTGCATTCAAAGATTCAAGTTATGACTCACCAATATCAAATATTCTCAAGTTCACAATACTTGCTTCAAATGCAAATTCAAGCTCAACAAAGGTACTCAAATGCCCTCACACAAAGAATGATTCCATATTTACACACAATTGTTCAACAATTAATAGCTCCAGAATCACATACAACTCTCACAGTCACAAAGAAAAACACATGCATGACTTCACCCATAGGTTTGCCCTTATTTTCTAATCAACACTTGTTTCAGCTCATTTAAGATAAAAAAAAGGTCTATTCAAGGCTTGTAACGGGGCTGAGTGTAAAGGTATGGTCATTTAGGCTCAGTGGCTTCTATCCTCATGATATGTGGTATAAACAACACTTTCTTCACTTTTTTTCATCATTCTCATTCATGCTCAAAAGTCACCCCATTATTCACTTTCCAAGGACTATTGGTCACCCCATTTCTTTTACATTTTCACAACTTTATTTCAATCTTTTTCATTCTTTTTCTTTTCTTTTTATCTTTTTTTTCTTTTTCTCTCTTGTTTTTTATATGGAGGGGTTCCATATTTCTCAAAACCATGGGTCAAAGGGGACTTCTTTGCACTTCTTGATTCACCTTCTCTTTTCACTACACCCCCAACTTAGGCTTTTGGCCTAAGTTGACTATTCAAAAAAACCACAAATCATGAGAATTATGGATAATGGATAAAGAAAGGTCACAATTGCATCAAGATTCTTCCAAGGAAAGGGTAAGGCTCAAAGGGTGCTCAAACAAAGTTCACGCACTCACAAGGTACACCACAAAAAAGGTATAATGTCAAATTGTTTCACTCTTTAAAATTGTTGACTAAGATCATTTCAAGAGCTCACATCACTTGGTCAACCAGATCAATGGGGCAAATTCTAGGTTTCATCACACATGGTTCACGGTAAGCTCATCATACAAGGCATTGACACCAATGTCAAACAAGACTCCACACTTTCGCTAGTGTGTAATGATCATCACAAGAGACTCATTCGATAACCAGCTAGTCACAACGAGATGCAAAAAGTTCACATATTGTCTACGCAACTTCATTTGGCCTTATCGTAGCCGCACATTCATTTTTGTTTGATTATGAGCACTATTCAAGTCATCAGTATTGATCAAGACCGATACTCAAATTTGCAAAGGAACAACCACATTCAAACACGATCAAGTGGTGGCACAATATTTTCAAAACTGGTCACACATCCATCTACAAATAAAACAAGCAGCCACAATTCAAATATCCACAAAAGCAATGTCAAAACACAATATGAAGCACAAAACCCAATATATAAGTAGGTATGAAAATACCTCACCCCACCACAAACAAAACCAATTTGTCTTCAAATGCAATAAAAAGAAAATATCCATAAAGTAAATAAAGATAACAGAGAGAGAGAGGTAAAAAGGGATCCTATCTACACAGTCGCTCCATCTGTCGGGCATCAGTTCTCGGTGTAACACTTTGAACTTGGGCATCAGTGCCCGGAGTCACATCAACAGTAGTAGGTTCACTAGGGGCTACCAAAGGTGTGTCTTCCAAAGATGTCTGCACAGCTACATCCATCATGGCCTCCTCAGTCTTCGTAAGGCCCTCGTAATAAGCCTCCTCAGCAACCTCAAGCATCTCCTCATCCGTCTCAGCCTCAGACTCGAGATCAGCTACCTCCCCAACTCGAACATTATCTTTGGTGGTAGCCGGAGGCATATCTAGCTCTACTGGAACATCTGGGATCTCCACCATACCAAAAATCATAGACATGTCATTGGACTTCAACTGGTCCACATTTCTCCTCAGCGCAACAATAACACCCTTTAGAACTGTCACCTCCTTAGTGGCCCCTTGACCACGCTCGCACAACACTATCCTAGCTGCAAAGGCATCAATGGTAGTACTCAAAGGTGTCACAGGATCAGCGAGGGCTATCTAGATCATGCCCGAGATAGAGGCCTCAAGTCTGAAAGCACGACGATCGGTATAATGGGTTAGCTGCCGATCTGTAGTAATGCAACCTGAGTGAGGAGGGACAAGGAGGCAGCATCAACAACAGTACAAGATCTGGAAGGCAATGGAGTAGAAGAGGAACTGGGAGTATTAGAAGGGACATCACAAGATGTACCTAAAGGCCCAGGGGCCGGAGTAGGCAATGTTGCCTCTGCAAGAAAAGTTTGAGGATCAATAATCGGGGATGTATCCACCGGGGCTGCCTTCTTCTTCTCCGCCTCATCTTTTAAGTACTCTGCCTCAATCCTCCGAATGTCGGTAGAAGATGTGGGCATCACTTCCACATCCTTCTTCTTATCTCTAGGAACCCGAGCATGTCTGCATAGCTCGGTGATCAACACAAGAAAGGAGAGGAAAGTCTAGCACTGCTTGGACCTCGTAAGCATCTCTTGTGAAAAAATCATCCACAGATTTAGCCTCGTCCCCTAAATGATGCAACCAAGAAAGGCTGCTTTGGCGTGGCGAAGAATCAGCTCGTTTTAGGATGGCATAATGGTACTGCTGATGAAGCCAAACCAATACCTCGCTTGTACATTGAGGTCCTTTTTTTCAATAGCTGCCCCAACCTCAAGCCAGTTGGGAGTGCCGTCTAATATCCAATGAGCCAACCACTTCTTCATGTTTTCCAGCATCTTTGTCCTGATCTTGTATTGAAAGTCATCCTCATGTCTCGTTGTACATTCTAAGATTGCCTTGATGGCATCATAATGACACTGTACCTTTTTACCCTGACAACCACATAGTCAACCGACTTGAATTTGGCTGCCAGGTTTTTCCCTTGTGGTATCAAGGTACTATAAGCACTGTATAATTCTCTGACCCAATTTGGAATGAATAGGCCACGGGGATTGGTGAATAGTTGGAATTTGTGTGAACTCAAGCAGCTCATGATCTCAAGGTATATGTCTATGACACCATCAATAGATAGCCTCTTCTCCTCTATGATGGTCCTTAATCCCTCAGTCTTCAGTCAGTTCACAGACCGGGGAGGAGGACCCTATACTGGTGGTGCTAAGACCACGACCTGTACTGGAGTGGGAGAAGAAGTAGTGGCCTTGGATGGCTTGATCCTAGATGGATCATTTTTCCTCTTTGAACGCAGCTCCGCTCTCTGGGCTGCTAGTAGCTCATCCTCAGGCTCAGAAGTGGCACCCTGATGTTCCTGATGCTCACCCTCACTCTCAGAAGTGGTGAGGTGAGTGGCATAAATGCCATCACTATCATAGCTGGCCTCCGATAATGCAAGTGAAGGTGCCTTTCCCTTTCCTTTTCCCTTCCTACCAGATGTGTGATGTTTGGTAACCTTAGCCTTAGATGCAGCTGCATCCTCATTGATTTTTAATCCCTTGGCCTTTTTGCGGGTTGGCATGTCTCTACTAGCTACTCTAGGTCTAGCCATATCTGTAAACACATTGTAGAAAGTGAGAAACAATTCAAGAAAAAATACAAAAAAATAGCTGCAGACAGACTCGCCAAAAGGATCATCGAGTCGGTGAATGGCTTTGGCGAGCTAGATCGGGCTCATCGAAATGATTGGCTCAAAATTATCTCAGACAAATGTCTTGTCGACAATGGGAGGGGCCTTAAGGTGAGCAAGGACTAGCTCGCCGAAAGTTACAGTGCATTTTAGGGGTTCAGGGCGCAGAAAAGGGCGATCAAGAAAGACTTACGGTGAGTCGCCGAGTGCACTTGCGAACTTAGGCTTCTTGCAAAAAGTTACGGAACCCAAAATCAAATAAAACATGAAATTAAAGGTGATCTAGGGGGATTCGGCGAATCGTTGAGTGGTTTGGCGAACTCGACCCAGCTCGCCAAACTACCCAATGTGCCTACTTTCTAACTTCCAAAATTCAACCCCCAGCCCCCGAAAACAAAATCAAAACATGCACACCTTTAATTAAACTAAGACCCATTACACCCATGCCCCCGGGATACTCAAAGTTCTATCGATATGGACAAATTTGTCCATTTGACAACTTTAGCCCTTAGGAATGACGTCAAATGCTACATCATCGGGAAAAATACGTCATTTGGCACAAATGCGGGTTACTCAGACTTCACCCAACTAGACCCAACAACATTTTAGCACAACCCAATAATTTAGACTAATTTTTAAGCACAAAACTTTAGGAAATCAACAATGTAGGCAATGACGGCTTGATATTGAAATTAAAACAGGTACACAAGCATACAATCATATATCAGAGAGGCCCAGCACACAACACTAAGATACAATCTATTGCAAATGATTAAAATCGCTACATATAAGTTCGGGGTTCGGAAAACCAACCTTAGAAGTCAAATAAATCAATTGAAATGTTAGGCCGCAAAGAAATCCAACTCCGAACATACAATTTACAACTAAAAACTAGCAATAATGCCAAAAATATAGGGAAAAAAGTGCGGGTTGAGTTTGGAAAGTTGAAAAGTGAGGGAATGTGAAAGATTTTGAAGTTTTGAACTTTGGCCTTTAAAACCGTCCAGTTCTCACCCATTCGGCGACATTAGTTTTGCTCGCCGACCCACTCGACGATACGCCGAGTGTGTACTTACCTCACCGAGTTTTACAGGACCTTTAGTTAAATTGGGGGTCCAAACCGTGGATTAAGTCGCAATTGCCAACCCGTTCGGCGACGCGCCAATTTGCTCCTGGGCTCACTGAGTTTTACAGACTCCAACCCTATAATTTTTAGAGTCCAACGGCGGTCCAAGTCAGGCTCGCCAACCTATTCGGTCATTCGCCGACTGGACATTTAACTAGCCAATCTGCACATTTCAAACACAACTTACACTTAAACCGGCAACATCAACACACAATAATTTCAACAACAAAAAGAAAGCAGTAAACGTTGGGTTGCCTCCCAAGAAGCGCCTTAGTTAACATCGTGGCACGATGAAGTTCCCCACTCAATTTTGGTTTGCGGGGTAGAGAAGAGACATCACATGACCCATTTGGGTCT
The DNA here is from genome assembly GCA_029582545.1 of Solanum lignicaule. Lineage (NCBI taxonomy): Eukaryota > Viridiplantae > Streptophyta > Magnoliopsida > Solanales > Solanaceae > Solanum > Solanum lignicaule. The sequence continues at coordinate 6,279 of JAJOOF010000732.1, forward strand.
CCAGTAGATGAATAGACATGGAATGGGAAGCAGTCATCTGATCCAGCAGTGATATATTCTCTTTTATCTCACTCAACACTTTGTCGTGTTCTTTGACTTTGTGAAGAATGAGTGAGAGTATCTCTTCTGTTTGTCCACCCTCATATTCCTTAAACTTTCTACGCTCACGAGGGGGAATGTACCAATCTTTCTTTTTGTACGGTACCTCCAATTCCGTAATCTGTTTGGCCACTAGATCCAGCTGAGTCAACAGTTTGGCCAAAGTCTGGTCCTTCTCAGTCTCCTTGTTGGTCTCGGCCATATGGTCAAGGAGTTAGGCTGCTATTGCATAAGGTAGTCTTATGAGACCACCAGGGGAAATTTGGTCGGCAACTCCTCTGTTCTCTAGACCAAGACCTCTATAGAAGCAGTCCAGTAGCATGTTATTTGAGATTCTATGAGCTGGGCACTACAACAATAGTGACTTAAATCTCAGCCACAACTCATGGATTGACTCACCCTCCATTTGCCTGAAACATAGGATGTTATCCCTAAGAATCATCATTCTCAAAGGAGAGTGGTCCATTTTGTTACCGTTGTTACAAGACATGCTCCTTTATTCTGCTCTAAACAAGCAACATGAAAACAAAAACTAAAGTGAGTAGATTCAACTAAGACTAACAAGAACAAAATTCAACTTAACCAAAAATTCTCAAACAACACCACTCCTCGACAAAGGCACCATTTTGATTGAATAACGTTATCAAAGACACTTAATCAAGTTCTAAGTGTCAACGATCGTTAGTCAGTATATAACCCAACTAAATGAGTTAGGGTTGAATCCCACAAGGAGTGGTACATATTTAAGATTCAAAAGTAAAGTACGACTATGTTCAAGTCAATCATAGGAATAGACATTTGCGAATAAAAACATGATTCAAATTAGGGGGTTGACACAAATGTCAAATAACAACGAAGCTTTGGTTATAAATTATCAACTACAACAGCAATAAATAATACGAATTAACAGATATTTGAGATGGGTTCTTGGGATGTGAATCGATTACGGGCTATTATAGACAAACGGGTAGTTGCAACTATTAGAAAACAACTATAAATTAGTGAATAAGCTAGACTATAGGGTAGGTAAACTTTCTCTCAAACAATTTACCCCGAATCAAGTAGATTTCTCTCAAACATCGACAAGAATGCAATTAAGAACAGCCTACGCTTTAGTCCGTTCACTCTCTCGAGCTGAATGCCTGGAAAAAGGGTTTAGGATTCACTCTCTCAAGCTGAACCCATGACAACCCAATACCCACACACCATCAATTCAGTAATCTTGGTTTTAAAACCTCTCCCTCGAGCAAGCCAAAAACACAACGATTGAACTCCATTGGTAACTACAATTCTTTAATTTAAACCATAATTACACATTGAAATAACTTCTAAACAGCAATTACACTAATAATTAGGAACACCCACTAGCTAAATCAGTCCATAATCACATAATCACACCCCAAGAATTGGGGTTTTACCTAGACATCATAAAAAGATAGAAATCGTTACCAAATTCGATTTTCATAAACTAGGTATGATTAATTTCGTCTTTACAAAGGTCCAAATTGAAGAATCTAGAACACCCACTTTCAATTTCTCAAAAATAGAAAGTTTCAATTCTTCAAAGCTAAGGAAAACTTTTCTCTCAGTTCAGAATACTCAATATTCAAAAATAAGATACTTGATAATAATAAAAGATCATAAAGCTAATGTTTGAAAATGTATTCATAGTCGCCAAAATATGCTGCGAAGGGCCATTCGGCACAGTAAGTCGGCTTCGCCGATCAACTCGGCCATCCGCCCTTTGGTCAGCTCCATCGCCTTTTTTTTTTTGGCCTTCAACATCCTCAAGTTCTGTAACTTTGGGCGATCCAACACTGCATCGCGAAACCAATCGGTGACACGCCGACTGCTCCTCTCTCTTGAGGAATTGATTTTCTCATTCAGGGCATGGCACACTAGAACTTTAGGCGAGATTGTGGTCATTCGAGGACTCGCCAAAAGGACTCAGCAATCACCAGGCCTTCATTTCTTTGTTCTTTCAGCTCACTTTGTTCCTTTTTGCAAATTAGTGTCCATGCTTTGTTCTTAAATCCAAATACCTAGAAATCATGGATTTTACATCAGTTATTGGCAAAAACAAACATTTGAGGACACTAAATCATGATTAATAAGCCCTAAATGAGTCCAAATTATGTACTCATCAGAACGACTCAAGAGCTGGGGTTTTAGAGTTTGAATCCTTAACCCGACTAAGATGATAGAAATACCCTTTGGAAATTATGTTTTTGTCCTTAAGGTAAGAGAAAGCAACTTATAGGCACTGAGCTACTACCCTTCCACTCTAAGACTGGATCATTTTGAAACTGAAACTGAATGATCCTAGTTCTACAATCGACTAAGGCATAACAGGAATGTAACCAATCCATGCCTAAAATGATATCAAAATCTACTATTTCTAACTCTATAAGATCCGATGAGGTGACTTTCTGAGAAACTATAACAGACACTTTTTATTTACCCGTCTAGCTATAACAGGGTCACCAACTGGAGTAGACACTGAGAAGGGTTCTGAAAGAGTTTCTCGACTGACAGAGAAGTTTACTGCTATATAGGGAGTTACAAAAGATAGTGTAACCCCTGGATCTAACAATGCATAAACATCTAAATGAAAGACTCATACCGTACAGTGACCACATCATGAGAATCTTCCTGGTCCTGGCAAACCTGGAGAGCATACAACTTGTTCTGGCATTGATCCCCACTTGTACCAGATAAAGCACCAGGCCGAGTTGGGTGACCTGTTGGTGCTGCTGGAGTGGTAGACTGAGTCCTATTGTTGTTACCTCCTTGCCCCTGCCTGGCAGAAGGGCAATCTTTCATCTTATGGCAAGACTGACCATACCCAAAGAACCATTTCTTGCCTGTAAGACACTCGCCCGGATGGTTCTTACCACATTTTGGACAAGTTTGAAAGTCCTATTACCTGAAGCACTCCCTTGAGACTTAGAGTCTGATGCCCTACCTTTCTGATCCTGTGAACTTCAGCCCGTACTCTTGGACTGACATTGTACCTTGACTCAAATTCTTAAACTCCTGAGCTTTGGCCTCCCTCAACTCTCTCAGGAAGAACTTGTCCAGAAAAGATCCAGTAAAATACCCCCAAGTCACAGAAGTTGGATCCACACCTCTGTTTTCTTTCCACTGAGTTAACCAAATGTGAGCCACATCCTTAAGCTGGTAGGATGCCAACTCTACCCTATCATTGCACGTCACTTGAATCACTCCAAAGATTTTCTTAACCTTATAAATGAAGTTTTGTGGATCCTCACCAATCTGCGACCCTAGAAACTTAGGCGGATTCATCCGAACAAAATCTCAAACTCTAGCTGCATCTGATCCACCATTGGTGTTAGTAGGAACTAGGAAGTGCTGATTCTTCTGGTTAGTCATACTCTAAGCCAAAAGTTGTATAGCATTCCAAAATTCTACGTTCATAACTTCATGCTTCAGGACTGGAGGAACTGCGTCAACATTGCGTGCATTAGGATTTATTGTGTAAGCTCTACGAGGAGGCATTATCTAAAATGCATAACGAAGAAGTAGAAAGGAGATCGTACCCACGCATGATAAGATTAGCAAAGAAAGTGAAGTTTTTCTTAAAACACTTTGTAGCCTCCCTCTCATTAGATGTGGTGTACTTCACACCCATGAAAGAGACTCTACTTTGTGCGACTTTTAGACATTCTAGGACTCTTAAACCTAATGCTTTGATACCAAGTTTTTCAAGCCTCGAGGCTACTCCCTTGACAAAAACATGCCACCTAGGATCACGAGTAATCCCAAGCTAACCCTGAAGCTAGCATATCATAATCATAGTAAAACTACTTAATAAAGAGATATTATGTGGAAGCTAAAATAGTAGATAACTTAAAGTGGAGGATACCCAAAACTGATCTGATTATATAAACTGTATTACAAGTTTGGTGATACTGAGCAATCACTCTAAAGCTAAAGTTGAATCTAGTACTATGTCTCACAAAGCCTCTACTGACTAAAGTTGCTGGGACATGCCCCTAGTTTACCCCAGCAAATTTAAAAACTGAGAAGAAAGACTGAATATGAAAAACATGTCTATTGTCCTCAAAGTATGAAGACTCACCACTAAAGCTGATAGATATGGATTGGGAACCGATCTATACGTGATCTGGATGCTGAATACCTAAACCTACATCATGAGGGTTGTAGCGCAGAGTATGCGTCAACACTTGGAATGTACTGAGCATGAAGGACATAGATAATAGCTGAACAAAATATAAAACTGAGTAAGCGTCTATGAGTAATGACATAATCTCAACAGAAATATAGATATTGAAATATAAAACTAAGCTAAATGCAATGACCAAGTATAATCATGAACCTTGCACGCTGAGACTGAATACTGAAGTATAAAATGAAAACATGGTCAAATGCACTAGAAGTCTGACTGTGGGATCTACTATTAACCAACATAAAAACATGTGAGCTAAATGTGGAGTCTGATGTATACGCCTCATCGAGAGAACCCAGTATACCTTGTGAAGTGTTTAAATGCATGACTGGCGTGATCACTAAATATTAGGCCCAACAGAGGGGACTTATAAACCTATGAAGGCACGTAAATTTGGGACTATGAAGGTACGCTGAAACCTAGACAAACTCGGTGCTAACCCTACTCAAAACTGGAAATGTGAAAAATACAACATAATTGAAAATAGTGGATAGCTCAATATTCTGAGATGCAAATCTAAGAAAGCAACATTTAAGTACTAACAATGAAACATTCGAAAACTGGAGCATGTTCATCTGGTTTACTCACCTAGCAAGTGTAATTCATGAACTAAGAGAAACTACACAACTAGGGTTCTGAGTTTCATGCAAGGAACTAAGCAACGATGTCACGAAAAATGATAATCTGATTAAGAACACTACAACAACTAAATCACAACCATTCTCCAAAGTTTTAGAATCCCTAGGTCTAAAAGGAAATAGAGAATTAAGAATTTGACTGAATTATAGGGACCTAGTAGATGAAAGGAACCCACAAGTGAAATCCCACTTACCTGGTGACGAAATCTACGGAGAAATTCTTTCGATTTCAGGGCTGAACTTTGAAGAACATTGTTGCTTCTTCTTGGGAGGTTTGGTTGACTTTTCCTCTTCTTGTTGCTCCAAGATTTGATGATTTTTGAAGAATGAGGGTTTGTGTAAGTTCTGACTAATTTACTAGGCTTAAACTTAGTAAAACGACTTAGTTTAGGTATAAAACGCATAATTTAAATGTCCAACGCATACGGGAAAAGACCAAAATGACCAAAACTTAAAATATGGCGGGGCTATCGACGAACTATGGACTGACCGATGGTCCATCCTGTCAGTTCGTCATTTGGCATCTAAAGCTGGGTGAATGGGTCACGATCCACGGACCGTGGTCCCACCTACGATCTGTAGGTACGGCCATGAGTCGTGATTTTTGTAGGAATTCTAGGTGAGGTTAGAGTGACCAACCACAGACCACACCTACGGTCCGTGGTCCCTTCCACGGGCGGTGGGTGGCCTCCATCGGTGGCACCTACAACATCTGGAAAATCTGCTATTTGGGCTTTCTCGAACCTGGGGTGTTACAAAAACTCAAGTGTTGGCTTTGAAAAACTTCTCAAGATTTATAAATCAAAATAGGGTCCATGCTAAATTATAGACATGAACAAATCAACTCAAGGATCTCAATAAAAATATAGAAACTAAATAATTAGTAATAGAATTTTTAAAAGAACCATGAACTCAATAACTCAAATCAACTTATCTCAAGAATACTCAAATCTAGGGGTAGAATCCTAGATTTCTCTTTTACTGATTTGAAAAGAGACGTAGGGTGTGAGGATGAACTAGTACAACACTATGATAGTCTTACATACCTGGAAGAACAAGTTCTTGAAGAATCTTGAAAAATCTTGGAGAAGAACTTGATTAAAAGCCTTAAAACCCTAGCGTGAAAGTAAACGATCAACAAAATCTTTCTTGAGATTCTTGAATTAGTTTCTTGAAATCTCTATGGCCAATAATTATGATTTTCATTAGTGATTCATAACTGTATGGAGGAATTCGAGTTGAAACGAAAGAAATTCTTGGAGAAAGACTTACCTTGAAAAAGAATCTAAAGATTGAAAGAATCTTGAATGGAGTCTTCTACTCTGATTTTTCCTAAGGGTTTTGCCCTAGGGTTTGGGAAAGAAGAGAATGATGGATTAAAATATGAAAATCTGATTATTTTGAGCCTTTTATTAGTTAAGAAGTTCGTTTAGGGTTTTCTTGGAGGTAAAAAAACAAAAATGACCCTTTTAATATTTTCCCGTCAGCTAATTCGTAACAACACATTATTAGGTTACAAAAATAGTCATAATTTTTTACTCAAAAATTGGATTGATACGAAATTAGTGACGTTGGAAAGTAGATTCAAATACCTTTAATTTGATAGATTATGGGCCACGTAACTCTTTATATTCTAAGAGATATGATAGTTTGAAGTTGACCAAAGTAGAATCTTACATCAAAACTTAATCGATAAGGAAACTTCAAGAATACTTACTAAGAATTCATCAAGAAATTACTTTGTTCAATATTTATGGATAAATTCGCAAAAGAAACACATGATTGGCGTGTGGGTGAAGAAACCCAACACTATGGAAGCATACATACGTCGAAGAACTAGGTTCTTGGCGAAATCTTGGATTTCTTGAACGAACGCTTGAAACATTGAACTTTTTCTCCTCTTGAATCGTCTCTCTAAACACTAAATGCTTTTGGGGATGAATTTTCACTACTCGAGCCTACACCCTAACGTGCCCAGCACTCGAGAACCATTGTTGGTCCCATGCAAACCCTTATCCTGGCTGGCTACAAGCGGAAGACTAACTTAAGCATACAAAATCTTAAAATTGAAATAAATTCAATAAACTCGAATACTCAACCTTATTAAAAGTCTGTACATTAATAAAAATAACAGTAAATACACAGCTCTCGCTCAACGTATCAAAGGTACGCCAAGGATAACAGGTTGATGACTCCCAAAAGCTCTTCTCGACAGAGTCGTTCTATCTATGAAGCCTCTACTATTACAGAAAGATATTGGGATAAGACCCACGAAATCTCAAAACTAATAGTTGTAAGGTAAAGGTGAAGTCCCTGGGAATGTAAGAAGGCTCACCATAGCCAACTCAAACTGCATGTGGTATCAACGATGCTCCTGTTGATGACCCTGAATACCTGTATGTGCTTCATGAAAGGATGCAGGCCAAATGGCTCAGTACGTGCAATGTACGAGCATGTAAGGGGAATTCTAAAGCATACAGATAAACTTGGACTTGATAAAAAGGAAACATACTTACCTCCTCTCAACTCACTCAACTAAACTCAACTCAAGAATAAGAAACATAGTTCAACTCAATGATAAGATATTCAACTTAGTGAAATAAGGCTCAACTCAATAATAATATATTCGACTCTAGGTACCCAACTCTGGATGCTTAACTCTGGACACTCAACTATGGATACTCAACTCAATATAAAGCAACGATACAACTGCAATATATGGAAAGCTTTTAAAACAGTAGAAAGCAACTCAATGTATTGAAAAATTCAATAGAAACCCAGTTTGTATGCAAGGATACAATAAAACTCTATTTATATATAAAAATACAAAATAAACTATGTGTATATAAGAATACAAAGTATATCTGTGTATTAAAGAATACAAAATATTTCTGTGTATTAAAGAATACAAAATATTTATGTGTATTAAAGAATATTAAATATCTCTATGTATGAAAATACACAAAATATAATTGTGGGAGTTTCTCTAACCGACAACTATCACTTAAGAGCTATGTGATGATACTGCATTTTTCCTCACGATGCCAGGGTCGTCCTATACCTTGTCGGGGGGATAGAACCTAACTACTAAGTTGATCCACTAGTCTATGCCAACAAACATTAAGGAATAATCTAAAAAGTATGACCATTTCTACCCACGTTGGCTACATGGTTTATGGGGGTTGTGAGTTGTCTGAACTATCCTTATATCGGTGCTCAATACTACTCCCAAAATATAACTAGCTCATATGTTTCAAAACATAACTCTTTCTGTGATTTGAGATAATTGCTCAAAAACTAGCCCATATGCTCTCTTGGAAATCAGTGTTTCCTAACTTGATTAAATGTGAAAACACTTCCTCTTTACTGAAAACTAACTCAAAGGCTCTTTTGGAAATCGGTGTTTCCTTTCTTGATTAAATATGAAAAGACATTTAATCTTTGGGAATACATTGTCCCCATATACTCTTTTGAAGAAATGAACTTCACTCTTTACTCTTTACTCAACTCAAAACTCAAGTCTTAAAATAAGTTTAAAGCATTTGCAAAAGATTTCTTAAAATAGGGTTCATGCAAAATTATGGACGTGAGCGACTCAATTCAAGGTTTTCAATAACCATAACTAGAACTCAATACTCGAGACTCAAGAGCATTTATGGTAATATTCGTTTCAAGAATGCTCGACTCAGAGGGTTCATGCGGAATTATGGGCATGAACTACTCAACTCAAGAGCTCAGTGATACTTCTCATCTCAAGACTCTTCAACTCATAGGGTTCATGCGGAATGATGTGCATGAACTACTCAACTCACGGACTTCATGGTAACATGTAATAGTCACATGATTAGGAATATAATCTCGAAAGGGTTAGGAACACGATACTCAAGACTTAGAACTTGAAGATACTATTTTATGGAGTTCATGTAGAATTTATGGGCATGAACGACTCTACTCAAGGGTCTACATAACAATATTGAACTCGTGTATACGGATCTTCTCATTCTTATACTTACTTCCTCAAAACTTAGCTCAAATCAACAGTTGATCTCAAAGGATTCACAATTGAACTCAAGGCCTTTCTTGAACTCTACTCTTAACTATTTCTTGAATTTGAATTATGAATTCAAGATTTATGATATGAAGGATATCAATACCAATATAGAAATTTGATAATTAGCAATAGAACTTTTAAAAGAATCATGAACTCAAGAACTCAAAATCAACTTATCTCAAGAATACTCAAATCTAGGAAAAGTATCCTAGATTACTCTTTTACTGATCTGAAAGTAGATGTAGGGTGTGAGGACGAACTAGTCCAACACTATGATAGCCTTACATATCTACAAGAACAAGGTTCTTGAAGAATCATGAAGAAGAACTTGATTCGAAGCCTTGAAACCCTAGCTTGAAGGTAAACGATCAAGAAAACCTTTTTTTGAGATTCTTGAATTAGTTTCTTGAAATCTCTATGGCGAAGAATTATTATTTTCATTAGTGATTCATAATTTTATGGAGGAATTTGAGTTGAAAAGAATAGAATTCTAGGAGAAAGACATACCTTGAAGAAGAATCTTGAAAAAAATTGAAAGAATTTTGAAAAAAGTCTTCTACTTTGAATTTTCCTTAGGGTTTTGCTCTAAAGTTTGAGAGAGAAGAGAATGATGAACTAAAAGAAAAAAATATGATTGTTTGGAGCCTTTTATTGGTCAAGAAATTTGTTTCAGGTTTTCTTTGATGTAAAAAAACAAAATCGACTCTTTTCAATGTTTTCCCGTCGGCTAATTCTTAACAACACTGTATAGGTTACTAAAATAGTCATTACATTTTACTCATAATTGGATTGACGCTAAATTGTTAGCGTTGGAAAGTAGATTCAAATACCTTTAATTGGATAGGTTATGGCTCATGTAACTTTTTATATTCTAAGAGATATGGTCGTTTGAAGTTGACCCAAGTAGAATCTTACATCAAAACTTAATCGATAAGGAAACTTCAATAACACTTATCAAGAACTTAAATCCTTAAATTTCAAAAACGAAATTACGCTAAATAAATCATGATTTGTGTGTAGGTGAACGAACCCAACACTATGGAAGCTTACATACCTCTTAGGGATCAAACCCATGGCGAAAATCCGCAACAAAACTCAAGAACCTCGATGAACGTCTTGATCCTTTCCTCTTTTCTCCTCTTTTTTTTTTTCTCTTCTTGAACTCACAACTAAAACTCTAGATGTATATTAGGATTATAAAACTGAACCTAATAGGATTAGACCATTAAAACCTTACTAAAAAATGAATTAAATTTGATTGGGTAAGGAAAAGACCAAAATGCCCCTTACTATTTTCGGGTAACTTTCCTTAACTGGACAGATTGACTTCAAAAGGGCCTATCTCACTCATCTGACCTCTAAACTTAACACACTCGATGGCGTTCGAAAGATAATTCAAAGACCTTTCATTAGCTATCTCGTAGCCCCCCTAACTCATCATGTACTGAGAATTATGGTCGTTTAAAGTTGACCCAAAACTCATAACTTAAGCATAACTTGCAAAATTTAAGATTTTGCTATTTCCAATTTAGTTCTTTTTGGAATTCAAGGTGCTAAATCTAGTGACCTTATCACTTAGGAAAAAATTAAATTCCTTGGTAAAAACTTACTCACTACAAAGGATGGTTCGAGTCTTAGTTCAAAACTTTTCTGAGCTGTTACATGAATGAAAACTAATTTTAATCAGTTTAGACCCTTAATTGGGTGAAATTCGCGTTTTGAATAAGTGGGGGTAAGCAAAAGACCAAAATACCCCTCCTATTTTTGGGTAACTTTCCTTAAATGGACAGCCTGACTTCAAAATGGCATATCTCCCTCATACGAACTCAAATTTGCAAACTCTGTGGCGTTGGAAAGAGGATTCAGAGATCTTGCATTTGATATCTTGTGAATCTCCAAACTCATCTTGTACTGAAAGTTATGGTTGTTTGAAGTTGACCTAAAACATGAAAGAACTAGGGATTGACTTGGATGAATTCTCTTTAATTCTTTTTGGAACTTAAGCTGCTATATCTAGTGACATGACTTTAATACTTAAGAAATTTAAAATTCCTTGGTAAAATCCTACTCACAACAAAGAAGGGTTCGAGTTATAGTTCAATGATTTTTCGGGATGTTACATTATCTCTCCCTTGGGATCATTCGTCCTCGAATGACAGCTGAACTGGTTATGGAATGGGGTTACTCTCACTATCTCTTCTGACTCATGAACTTGCCTACTAACACAGGCTAGACTGATTCATACCAAGAGTTGGGACTTCCTATAGCACCTTAATCAAGAACAGTGTTGTTGTGAACATTGTCACATTCTCTCTGAAGTTACCTTAGCTGGAACAACAGAAGTGTAGGCATGAAGTAAGAAAGGAATACCATGCTTCATTGGCTGCAACTCATAGTGCCCAGAAGGCTACATGACTTCTCTTACCAAGGTCTGAGTCTAATGGCACACTCTTGTTGTATTCAAGCTTAAACCAAATCCTAAAGTTCGGGTTCTATAGCTCGATAGGGAATCTCATCCCAAGAATATTAATCTTTCCCACCCCATTTAATCAACATTGGGCTCGTATCAAGAATCACATAATGTTTAACATCACCACATTTAAGCTTAGCACTCTAAAAACTCGATGGACTCCTACTAACAAGCTCCCTTAAGAAGTTCTCCCTTAAGAAGTTCTCATTCTCTCATCATCTCCGCCATACCAACTAGAATTTCCTGCATTACTACTTGAAAGCAACTAAGGGCTCTCATTCAACTATTTCTCACGGTAAAACCATATCTTATCATCTCCCCCTTAGATCTAAAGCTGATACTTGGAAGCTATGAACCTATTCCATCATCTCTAAACTAGTCTACATCCCTTTTTTTACAACTTAAGTACAATTTGCTCACTTATTATACCTCATTACTTAATCACTTCTATAACCTTTGGAACATCATGACCCTCTCAAAAAAATCATAATCCTAGCTTAGATCTATCACCTCATGAATACTCCTGCTCTTCTATTCAACACCGACACTTGGTCATTAGCAACACAATGACACCTCATGATAAACTCCTTTCTAGTTAAAATATACTCTAACTCATCCTATCTAGTAACTCTTACTCTACCTCCTATCATGCAATCTACAAAAACTCATCACTTCTTATTCTGTCCATAAGGGAAAACACCTCATTGATAACCTACTAGGTTCATGACTATAATAACATAGCTTGCCTCATCACTATCTCCCTTTTTTAGATTACTGAACCTCTGCATGCATTCTTCTAACTTTGGGCACACTTACTACTATTTCTTGTAATCTTATAACTCATACTATCTTTTCGGGTGAAAATAATACCCAAGCTCCAAATTACGCTTTCACATAAGGGTCTCAACTGAAACAAGGTTTAGAGAAAAGAGTTTGGGAATAAATCTCCCTTTTACCTTGAATGTAACACCCCGTATCCTAGATAGACCGTAATGCAGATTTTGAGAAGTTGCAGGTGCAACCCACGGTTCCATCCACGGACCGTAGGTCAGACCACGGCCCGTGCTGGTGGTCCATGGTTCACCACTGCAACCCCTTCCCAAATCCAGCTCAGAAAAATCGGATAAGTCTCGACCCACGGACAGACCCACGGTCCATAGGTCAGACCAAGGTCCGTGGTCTGTGTCCGTGGATCACGACCCCTTTACCCAGTCTCTGATGCAAACGACGGCCGACTAGCATGGACCGTCATTCGATCCACGACCCGTAGGTCCCGTCCATCGATCGCTCCGACAACAGTTAAGTTAGGGGTCTTTTGGTCTTTTCCTATTTCGTTGGACCCTAAGCTACATTGTTTAAACCCTAAATTATGAGGTTTTAGTCAGTTTAAGCCTAGAAACATAACTAGAACTTACCTAAGTCAAATCATTAATCAAAATTTAGAAAATTAGAATGCTAAGAGGAGAAAGAAGTCAAGAACGCAACATGTTTTCTTCAGTTCCAACCAAGAAATCAAAGGATTTCTCCGTGAAATTCGTCACCAGGTATGTGGGATTTCACTAGTGGGTTCCTTTCAGCCATTAGGTCCCTAGTTTTCAGTCAGTTTCTTGATTCTCTTATTATGACTAGACCTAGGGTTTCTTGAATTTCAAAAGATCATCATCAATTAGTTATTTAAATGTTCCAAATCAGATTAGTATGATAATATTCAGTTTATTGCATACATTTCAGAACCCTAGATATGTAATTCTTTAGTTCTTGAATTATACATGCTAGGTCAGATATTTCAGTTATACATGCCTCAGTTATTAATACATCAACATCAGTTTAATTGTTGCATACTCAGTTTGCATGTTCAGTTCGAGCTATCCAGTAACTTATAGAAATTCAGTCATAATGTGTTAATTACTTAATCAATTAGGAGTAGCATAATACCAAGTTGGACTAGGGTTCAGCGTACCCAAATAGTCCTAGAACTACTAGCCACGTAGGTTGTAAGTCTCCTCTGTGGGCATCATTTTAGTAATCACGCCAGCATGCCTCTATACCTGTAGCAGGGTATATTGGGTCCTCTCGATGGGGTGTATACATCGGACTCCACATTTAACTCATGTGGTTTTATTATCGGTTATTAGTAGCTCCCACAGTTCAGTCAGATTCTACAGCATGTTTATAAATTTTGTCCTTGTATCCAGTTAGTTCAGTATTCAGCATCTATATCATGTTTAAATTATTTCATTGCTTTATTGCTTTGTTTAGTTATATGTTATTTTAGCTTTACTCTATCCTGCATGCTCAGTACCTTTCAAGTACTGACGGATACTCTGTGCTACATCTTCTCGTGATGTAGGTTCAGATTTTCAGCATCCAGATCACGCTTAGATCAGTTCTCGATCTCCAGTTCACCAGAATCAGTGGTGAGTCAGATTCTCCGAGGACAATAGTCATGAGTCTCTTTTCTGTATTATTTTTAGTCCTTTAGTTTCAGTTTTGCTAGACTTAGGTGGGGACTGTCCCAACATTATTTTGGCAGTTACAGGTTATTTTCAGACATAGTTAGATTCAGCTTAGTATTGAGTTAATTTCATCTTTGTATTAAACTCATCTGTTATCATTTATCTTAGTTATTATATATAGGTATTCCCCCTCTTTTCATTTTTATTTATGATTTAGCTTCCGCATCAATTTATTATTTTTAGTATGCTCATGATCAGACCAACAGTGTTAGCTTGGGATCATTTGTGGTCCTAGGTCCCGTGTCCGCGTCTCAGGAGGTAGTCTCGGGGCGTGACAAACTTTGTATCAGAGCATTAGGTTTAAGTGTCCTAGGATTTCTGAAAATCCGCACTAAGTAGAGTCATTTTCATGGGTGTGAAATGCACCACATCTACTGAGGGGGAGGCTACAAATTGTTTTAGGAAATCTTCATTTTCTTGTTACTCTTATCGTGCGTAAGGTATGATCTAAATTCCATTCCAATTCAATGTTCTACGTTTCAGTGATCATGCCTCCTCGTAAAGCTAATGCCAAGAATGCAAATGGCAGGAACGCAAACGCAGCTCCTCCAGTCCCTGATCAAGAAGTGACGAATGCAGAGTTCAGGAATGCCATGCAGATGTTGGCTCAGAGTGTGGCCAACTAGAACAATCAACGGGTTCCAGTTCCGGTAAATGCCTATGTTGGGTCAGCTGCAGCCAGGGTGCGAGACTTTGTTAGGAGGAATCCGCCAGAGTTCTTAGGGTCGCAGGTTGGAGAAGATCCCCAAAACTTCATTGATGAGGTCAAGAAGCTCTTTGAAATAATGCAAGTAACTAGGAATGATCGGGATGAGTTAGCATCTTACCAACTTAAGTATGTGTCTCATATCTAGTATACTCAGTGGAAGGAGAATAGGGGTACAGATACAGCTCCTATTACTTGGGATTGTTTCAGCGAAACCTTTCTGGATAGGTTTTTCCCCATAGAGTTGAGAGAAGCAAGGGCCCAGGAATTTATAAACTTAAGGCAGGGTAACATGACTGTCCAAGAGTATGGGCTCAAGTTTAACCAACTCTCCAGGTATGCTCCTCACCTGGTTTCCGATTCCAGGGATCAGATGAATAAGTTCTGTATGGAGTGTCAGACTTAGTGAAAACAGAGTGCAGGAATGCTATGTTGTTGGGAGACATGAACATTTCTAGGCTCATGACTCATGATCAGCAGGTTGGGGGTGATAAGCTTAGGGAACAGGCTAAGGAGACTAAGAGAGCAAGAACAGGTAACTACGAGTATTCCCAATAGAAATTGGGTGTTGGAAATCTCTCGCAGTTTTAGCAGAAGTCTTCGACTTCATCCCCTTCATCAGCTAGTGTTCCATCCCCCAGGTTCCGTAATGATCAGTAAGGTAGGGCGTCAGGCTCTAAGTCTCAAGGTGGTGTTTCAGGCACCAAACCTTACCCAACTTGCCCGAAATGTAACAAGAACCATCCGGGCGAGTGCCTTGCAGGTAAGGAAGGATGTTTTGGGTGGGGTCAGTCTGGTCATAGATTGAAGGATTGTACTTCTAGACAAGGTCAAAGAGGAAATAATGGTAGAGCTCAGTCTACAACTTCACCAGCACAAGCAAGTCGCCCGACTCAGCAAGGTAACTCATCTAGTATAGGTGGCGGACAACACCAAAACAGGTTCTATGCTCTTCAGGCTCATCAAGATCAGGAAGATTCTCCCGATGTAGTCACTGGTACGTTACGAGTCTTTGATCTTGATGTTTATGCATTGTTAGATCCAGGGGCTACTTTGTCTTTTGTAACCCCTTACATAGCAGTCCAATTCAGTGTTAGCCTAGAAACTCTTTCAGAACTCTTCTCAGTCTCTACTCCAGTTGGTGACCCAGTTATAACTAGACGGGTATACAGAAATTGCCCTATCACAATCTCTCAGAAAGTCACCTCAGCAGATCTTGTAGAGTTAGAAATGGTATACTTCGATGTCATTCTAGGCATAGATTGGTTACATTCCTGTTATGCCTCAGTTGATTGTAGAACTAGGATTGTTCGTTTTCAGTTTCCAGACGAACTAATCTTAGAATGGAAGGGTAGTATCTTAGCACCTATGGGTCGATTCATTTCTTACCTTAAGGCTAGAAAGATGATCTCTAAGGGTTATCTCTATCATCTAGTTCGGGTTAAGGATTCTAGTTCCGAATCCCCAACTCTTGAGTCATCCCTGTAGTCAATGAGTTTCCAAAAGTGTTCCCAGATGATCTTCCTAGAGTTCCTCCCGAAAAGGAAATCAACTTTGGGATTGATCTCCTTCCAGATACCCAACCTATCTCAATTCCTCCTTACAGAATGGATCTAGCTGAGCTTAAGAAATTGAAAGAGCAGTTGAAAGACCTTCTAGATAAGAGCTTCATCAGACCTAATATTTCGCCATGGGGTGCACCAGTGTTGTTCGTAAAGAAGAAAGTTGGTTCTCTCAGAATGTGCATTGACTATAGGAAGTTGAACAAGGTCACAATCAAGAATAAGTATCCCATCCATAGGATTGATAACTTGTTTGACCAACTTCAGGGTGCTAGTCATTTATGAAAGATAGACCTCAGATCGGGTTACCTTCAGTTTAAAGTCAGAGATAGTGACATTCCGAAGACATCCTTCAAAACTCGGTATGGTTATTATGAATTTGTAGTCATGTTATTTAGACTAACCAATTCTCCTGTAGCTTTCATGGATTTGATGAATAGTGTTCAAGCAGTACTGTGACTTGTTCGTTATCGTCTTTATTGATGATATCCTCATTTACTCTAGGACTGAGGAAGAACATGCGAGTCATTTGAGAGTTGTTCTGCAAACTCTCAAAGATCGCCAGTTATTTGCAAAATTTAACAAGTGTGAGTTTTGGTTCCTTGGGCATATTGTGTCTAGTGAAGGAATTCGAGTAGATTCCCAGAAGATAGAAGCAGTGAAACAATGGCCCAGACCTACCTCTGCTACAGATATCAGAAGTTTCTTCGGTCTAACGGGCTATTACAGATGGTTCGTAGAAGGATTTTCATCCATAGCCTCACCATTGACAAGGTTGACTCAGAAGATGGTCAAGTTTCAATGGTCAGATGATTGTGAGAAAAGCTTCGCAGAACTGAAAACTAGGTTGAGTACAGCTCCTGTCTTGATTCTACCAGAGGGTTCAGATGGTTATGTGATCTATTGTGATGCATCCAGGCTCAGCTTAGGTTGTGTATTGATGCAGTGAGGTAAGGTTATAGCTTATGCTTTTAGACAGCTGAAGGTACATGAGAAGAATTATTCGACTCATGACCTCGAGCTTGTAGTAGTGGTGTTTGCACTCAAGATTTGTAGACACTACTTGTATGGTGTTCATGTAGATGTGTTCATAGACCATAAGAGCCTCTAGTATGTATTCACCCAGAAAGAGTTGAATCTTCGCTAGAGAAGGTGGCTTGAGTTCCTTAAAGATTATGATATGAGCGTGCATTACCACCCGGGTAAGGCGAATGTAGTAGCAGATGTTCTTAGCAGATTATCTATAGGTAGTGTAGCACATGTTGAGGAACAAAGAAAGGAGCTAGCAAGGGATGTTCATAGACTTGCTCGCCTAGGAGTTCGGCTTATGAGTATATTAGATGGTGGTGTAACGGTTCAGAATGGGGCAAAATCTTCTTTGGTAATAGAAGTTAAGGAAAAGCAAGACAGTGATCCGATATTACTTGAACTCAAGGGTGCAGTCCATCAACAAAGAGTTGAAGTATTCTCCCAAGGGGGAGATGGTGTGCTTCACTATCAGGGTCGATTATGTGTTCCAAATATGGGCGAGTTGAGAAAACATATTCCTGCAGAAGCCCATAATTCCAGGTATTCTATTCATCCAGGTGCCACTAAGATGTACCGCAATCTCCGAGAAGTCTATTGGTGGAATGGTATGAAAAGAGATATAGCAGATTTTGTGGCCAAGTGCCCAATTGCCAGTAAGTCAAGGTAGAACATCAGAAACCAGGAGGTATGACTCAAGAGATTAACATTCCTACTTGGAAGTGGGAAGGGATCAACATGGACTTTATCACAGGTTTACCTGGTACTCGCAGACAACATGACTCCATTTGGGTGATTGTTGATAGGGTTACTAATTCTTCTCACTTTTTGGTGGTCAAGACTACAGATTCGGTGGAGGATTATGCCAAGCTTTATATTAATGAGATTGTAAGGGAGCATGGGGTTCCTTTGTCTATCATCTTAGATAGAGGTCCTCAATTTACCTCTCATTTCTGGAAGTCACTCAATTTACCTCTCATTTCTGGAAGTCATTTCAGAAGGGTCTTGGTACTCAGGTTAATCTTAGCACAGCACTTCATCCACAGACAGATGGTCAGGCAGAGCATACCAGTCATACCTTAGAGGACATGTTGAGAGCTTGTGTGATCGATTTCAAGGGTAGTTGGGATGATCACCTTCCTCATATTGAGTTTCCGTACAACAATAGTTACCATTCCAACATTCAGATGGCCCCTTATGAGGCATTGTATGGGCATAGATGTAGATCTCCAGTTAGTTTGTTTGAAGTAGGTGAAGCAGCCTTGATAGGACCAGATTCAGTCCTTGATGCTATGGAGAAAGTGCAACTCATTAGAGATAGACTTAAGACAGCCCAGAGTCACCAGAAGTCTTATGCTGATATGAGAAGAAGGGAACTACAGTTCCAAGTTGATGATTGGGTTTTCCTAAAAGTGTCACCTATGAAAGGGGTGATGAGATTTGGTAAGAAAGGGAAGTTCAGTCCCAGATATGTAGGCCCTTACCGGATCTTGACAAGGATTGGTAAAGTGGCTTATGAGTTAGAGTTGCCAACAGATTTGGCAACAGTGCATCCAGTCTTTCACATTTCACTTTTGAAGAACTGTGTGGGTGATCCAGCATCCGTAGTGCCATTAGAGACTGTGGCTGTAAAAGATAGCCTTTCTTATGAGGATGTACCAGTTGAAATTCTTGATCGTCAAGTTAGAAGGTTAAGAAACAAAGAAGTCACTTCAGTCAAGGTTTGGTGGACGAGTCAGTCTGTAGAGGGAGCTACTTGGGGAGCAGAAGCGTCCATGAAAGCCAAGTATCCTCACCTCTTTCCTTCTGATTTCATTCCAGCTTAAGGTAATAGTTCCTCTTCAATTTTTCAGTCATTCATGCGTAAATTCAGTCTTAGAATCATGTTCCTTCAGTTTGTGCTTGCATTTTCATCATATTTGCATGTTCTTGGAACTCAGTTAAGTCAAAAATTTAGTTCTCATTGTTTACTGGTAGGGAATGCAGCCTTTCCCTCTATTTCAGCTAGTTTAGTCTTCATTCGAGGACGAATGTTCTCAAGGGGCAGATAATGTAACACCCTGTATCCTAGACAGACCAAAATGCATATTTTGAGAAGTTGCAAGTGCAACCCATGGTTGTCAACCACGGACCTTAGGTCAGACCACGGCCCGTGCTGGTGGTCCGTGGTTCACCACTGCAACCCCTCCCCAAACTCAACTAAGAAAATCGGCTAAGTCTCGACCCACGGAAAGACCCACAGTCCATAGGTCAGACCACTGTCCGTGGTCTGTGTCCATGGATCAAGACCCCTTTACCCAGCCTCTGATGCAAACGACGGCCGACCAGCACGGACCGTCATTCGATCCATGGCCTGTAGGTCCCGTCCGTCGATCACTCCGACAATAGTTAAGTTAGGGATCTTTTGGTCTTTTCCTATTTCGTTGGAACCCTAGGCTACGTCGTTTAGACCCTAAATTATGAGGTTTTAGTCATTTTAAGCCTAGAAACATAACTAGAACTTACCTAAGTCAAATCATTAATCAAAACATAGAAAATTAGAACTCTAAGAGGACAAAGAAGTCAAGAACCCTAGTTCAAGAACACAACAAGTTTTCTTCAGTTCCAGCCCAGAATTCAAAGGATTTCTTCGTAAAATTCGTCACCAGGAATGTGGGATTTCACTAGTGGGTTCCTTTCACCCATTAGGTTCCTAGTTTTCAGTCAGTTTCTTGATTCTCTTATTATGACTAGACCTAGGGTTTCTAGAATTTCAACAGATCATCATCAATTAGTTATTTAAATATTCCAAATCGGATTAGTATGTTATTATTCAGTTTATTGCATGAATTTTAGAACCCTAGCTATGTAGTTCTTTAGTTCTTGAATTATACATGCTAGGTCAGATATTTCGGTTATTCAGTTATACATGCCTCAGTTATTAATGCATCAATATCAGTTTAATTGTTGCATAGTCAGTTTGTATGTTCAGTTCGAGCTATCTAGTAACTTACAGAAATTCAGTCAAATGTGTTAATTACTTAATCCATTGGGAGTAGCATAATACCAAGTTGGACTAGGGTTTAGCGTACCCCAATAGTCCCAAAACTACTAGCTTCGTAGGTTGTAAGTCCCCTATGTGGGCATCATATCAGTGATTACACCAGCATGCCTCTATACCTCCGGCAGGGTATATTGAGTCCTCTCGATGGGGCGTATACATCGGACTCCACATTTAGCTCATGTGGTTTTATTATCGGTTATTAGTAGCTCCCACAGTTCAGTCAAATTCTATTAAATTGACCTCATTTACCGGTCAGTCAGTATTCAGTCTCAGCATGTTTATAAATTTTGTCATTGTATCCAGTTAGTTCAGTATTCAGCATCTATATCATGTTCAGATTATTTCATTGCTTTATTGCTTTGTTCAGTTATATGTTATTTCAGCTTTACTCTATCCTGCTTGCTCAGTACCGTTCAAGTACTAACACATACTCTACGCTACATCTTCTGGTGATGTAGGTTCAGGTTCTCAGCAACTAGATCACGCTTAGATCGGTTCCCGATCTCCAGTTCACCAGAATCAGTGGTGAGTGCTCATCCTCCCAGCACAACAATCATGAGTCTTTTTTCAGTATTATTTTTAGTCCTTTAGTTTCAGTTTTGCTAGACTTAGATGGGGCCTGTCCAAGCATTTCTAGTAAGTTAGAGGCTACTTTCAGACATAGTTAGATTCATCTTAGTATTGAGTTAATATCATCTTTGTATTAAACTCATCAGTTATCATTTATCTCAGTTATAGTATATGGGTATTCCCCCTCTTTTCATTTTTATTTATGTTTTTGCTTCCGTATCAGTTTATTATCTTTAGTACGCTCATGATCATACCAGCAGGGTTAGCTTGGGAGCACTTGTGGTCCTAGGTCCCGTGTCCGCATCTCGGGGTTAGTCTCGAGGTGTGCCATTGAACGCACGGTTCATATGAATAAGATTGCATTCTTTTGAATTGCAACCCTTAAGCTCACTCATGGGATTTTCTTAATCCCCTTTGTAGTCTTATGACTTTCTCAAGACTTTTGTTGAGAGTAACTCATTGATAATGAACTGGCTTTGCTTTTCAACTATGTTGAGTATGGGGGATAGTCGAATGAATCTGAGAAACGCACAAATTTTGAATAAGTTCCTTATGACATGGCTCTACTGCACGATTTAGAGTATGAAAGAAGGAAATTTTTTTCTAAATGTTTGTAGTCCCTCATTTATAGAAGTGGCCCTCCCAACCATAAATAAGATCCTACTTGACACGGCTTCATAGAAACCCTAGGACACTTCACTCTATGCTCTGATATCAAGTTTTTCATGACCCGAGTCTACACCCTGTACGTGTCCGGAACTCAAGAACCATTGTTGGTCCCCAAGCGAACCCTCATCATGGTTGACTACAAGGGGAAGTCTAACTCAAGCATGCAAAAGCTTAAAAGCTGAATTAAATTCAATAATCTCAACTTTAAAATAATCTAAACAATAGTCAATAGATAACTCAGAGTTTGTAAAACCAACTCAAGGAAGATACATACTGAAAACTACTCAACTTTGCCTTTCTATGAAGCCTCTACTATTACAGAAGGATATCGAGACAAGAGCCACGACATCTCAAAACTACTAACTGTAAGATTAATGTGAAGTCCTCTAGAATATAAGAAAACTCACCAAAGTTGACTGGAGCATCCCATGACCTCAACAAAATGCTTGTTGATGATCCTGAATATTTGTATCTGCATCATGAAATAATGCAGGCCAAATGGCTCAGTACATGGAATGTACGAGCATGTAAGGGAAGTTCTAAAGCATAAACATAAGTTTTAACTGGTGGAAAAGAAACATGATTACCTCTTCTCAACTCACATAACTTAATTCAACTCAAATAAACATAGTTCAATTCAACTCAAGGAAACATAGTTCAACTAAACTCAGAGAAAATAGGGCTCAACTCAATGATAAGATATTCAACACAGTGAAATAAGGCTCAACTCAACAACAAGATACACAAATCTAGATACTCAACTCTGGATAAAGCAACAATAAAAGATGCAATATATGAAAAGCTTTAAAAATAATAGATAGCAACTTAATGTATTTAAGAATACAATATACTTAGTTTGTATGCAAGGATACAAAATAAACTCTATTTGTATATAAAAATACAAAATAAACTCTGTGTATATAGGAATACAAAATATCTCTGTGGGAACTTCTTTAACCGATAACCATCACTATGAGCTATATGATGATACAGCGTCTCGCCCACGCTGCCAGAACTGTCTTATACCTTGCCAGGGTATTGAACTCCTCAACTAAGTGGATCCACTAGTCTATGCTAAAGAGCACTAAGGAATCATCTAAAAATTATGACCCTTTCTACCCATGTTGGCTACATGGTTTATGGGGGTTGTGAGTTGTATGAACTCCCCCCCCCCATATCGGTGCTCAATACTACTCCCAAAATATACTTGCTCATATGTTTAAAAATATAACTCATTCTGTTTTTTGAGATTATTACTCAAAAATCTTTCTCTTAAATGAGATAGTACTCAAACTTCTCAAAACTCTTTTGGAATCTCAGTTTCCTCTCATCTTAAATGTAACAACATTTACTCTTGGGAATACTTAGTTCCCATATTTCATTTTTTAAAAATGAACTCAGCTCTACTCTTCCTCAACTCAGTGCTCAAGTCTTTAAAACAAGTTTTAAAACAATTTGTAAAAAGACTCCTTAAAATAGGGTTCATGCCAAATTATGGACGTGAACGACACAATTCAAGGTTTTCAATAACCATGCATAGAACTAAATACTTGGAACTCAACAACTCCAGAACTCAAGGAGTCAATGATACTACTCATCTCAAGAATGCTCGACTCGGAGGGTTCATGCGGAATTATGGGCATGAACTACTCAACTAAAGGACTCAATGATACATCTCATCTCAAGACTGCTCGACTAATAAGGTTCATGCGGAATTATGGGCATGAACTACTCAACTCAAGGACCTTCATGGTAACATTTAGTAGCCCCATGATTAGGAATATAATTCCAAAATGAATAGGAACTCAATACTCAAGACTTAGAACTTGAACATACTACTCCTCTCAAAGATACTCAACTGATGGAGTTCATGCGGAATATATGGGCATGAACGACTCGACTCATCTAAATAACAATATGGAACTCATGTATACGATTCTTCTTATTCTCATACTTACTTCCTCAAAACTGAATTTAAAACTAAAGTTTTGGCTTTGAAAAAACTTCTCAAGATTTATAACTCAAAATATGGTTCATGCTGAATTATAGACATGAACAAATCAACTCCAAGATCTCATTAAAAATATAGAAACTCAATAATTAGGAATAGAATTTTTAAATTAACCATGAACTCAAGAACTCAAGTCAACTTGTCTAAAGAATACTCAAATCAAGGGGTAGATACCTAGATTTCTCTTTTACTGATTTGAAAGAAGATGCAGGGCGTGAGGACGAACTAGTCCAATACTATGATAGCCTTACATACCTGAAAGAACAAGGTTATTGAAGAATCTTGAAGAAGAACTTGATTAGAAGCCTTGAAACCCTAGTTTGTAGGTAAACGATCAAGAAAACCTTTCTTGAGATTCTTGAATCAGTTTCTTGAAATCTCTATGGCCAAGAATTATGATTTTCATTAGTGATTAATAATTGTATGGTGGAATTTAAGTGGAAAAGAATGAAATTCTTGGAGAAAGACTTACATTGAAGAAGAATTTTGAATGGAGTCTTCTACTTTAATTTTTCCTTGGGGTTTTGCCCTAGGGTTTGGGAGAGAATAGAATGATGGATTAAAAGATGAAAATATGAATTTTTTTGTGCCTTTTATTAATCAAGAAGTTCGTTTAGGGTTTTCTTGGAGGTAAAAAACAAAAAAATGACCCGTTTTAATGTTTTACCGTCGGCAAATTCGTAACAACACTGTATCGGGTTACTAAAATAGTGATAACTTTTTACTCAGAAATTGGATTGACACGAAATTGGTGGCGTAGTAAATTAGATTCAAATACCTTTAATTTGATAGGTTATGGGCCACGTGTATCTTTATATTCTAAGAGATATGATCGTTTGAAGTTGACATAAGTAGCATCTTACATCAAAAGTTAATCGATAAGGAAACTTTAAGAACACATATGAAGAAATTAAATTTCTCAATATTTATGGATAGATTCCCAAAAGAAACTCATGATTGGCGTGTGGGGAAGCAAACCCAACAATATGGAAGCTTACATACCTCAAAGAACTAGGTTCTTGGCGAAATCTTGAATTTCTTGAACGAACGCTTGAAACTATGAACTTTTTCTCCTTTTGAATACTCTCTCTAAAATCCTAAACGCTTTTGGGGATGAATGAAATTGGTTCTAATCAGTTTAGACCCTTAATTGGGTGAAATTCGCATTTAGAATAAGTCGGGGTAAAGAAAAGACAAAAATACCTCTCCTCTTTTTGGGTAACTTTCCTGAAAATGACAGCCTGACTTCACAAGGTATATCTCCCTCATACGAACTCGAAAATTAGCAAACTCGGTGGCATTAGAAAGAGCACTCAGAGTTCTTTCATTTGATATCTTGTGAGTCTCCTAAGTCATCCAGTACTGAAAGTTATGGTCGTTTCAAGTTGACCCAAAACTTAAAAGAACTAAGGAATGACTTGAATCAATTCTCTTTAATTCTTTTTGGAACTCAAAGTGCTATATCTAGTGACCTGACCTTAATACTTAAGAAATTTTAAATTCTTTTTTAAAATCCTACTCACAACGAAGAGTTCGAGTCTTAATTCAAAAAAATTCTAGGGTGCTACACCTTCGATTAAATCTGGCATAGCCTACGAAGCTTCTCACTTCCTTGACTATTTTTTATGGCGGCAATTTTTATATCACGTCCACGTTTGCTAAACCTCAATTCATTTCTCGGAGATCTTGTGTCCCAACACAATCCTATCTTTTAACATGAAGTGATACTTTCCCTAGTTGAGTGCCAAGTTGGTTTCCTGATAACTCTATAGAATAGCCGCCAAATGTGTCAAAAATTCCTAAAAAGAGGCTCCTACCACTAGAGAGTCATCCATAAACACGTTCATTGTACTTACACCATATTTGAGAAAATGGACATCATACACCGTGGGAAAGTGGTGGGGGAATTAATGTCATGACCCAAACCGTCGTGATTGGCACCCACACTAACCCTCCGGTGGGAGAACCATTACGACAACCTAAACTAACAAATTTTACGAAAACTAAGGCATTTAAAGATACGAAAGCAGGTTTAAATGACAATAAAAATGGAGTCTCCATAAACTCCAAAGTTTTAACAAACAACTAACCAAACTAATGCGGAAGAACAACCCTTAGAAACTGAAAGTCATTGTGCCAAAACACTACTAACGACAAGTCTAAGAGCAAAGGGTACAACCCCGAAACTAACAACACCTTAAACAAATAGTATCAGTCTGAAAAGAGTGGACTTAAACAAGAAAAATCCATGGCAGCCTGAAAGAACTGGCTCACCCTTGAGTCCAGTCACGCTCAATAGTCACCTAGCTGAGGTTTATCAATAGCCGCCTAAAGATGCCCTGTACTCAACAAATAACAAGCAACTGCAGTATCAGTACACAACCACAGTGAACTGGTAGGATCACGCGGCTATCCCAATAAGTGAAACACATGCAAGTAACCACAACATTATAAAACAGACATATAGTGAACATATACAATATTAGTCATCTTTTCAGGATCAACATAGCATCCCACATCCTCAATAATACACATTGGTTATCAATTTAGAGCAACATACAGTCTTCTAATATCAATCATCATTAGATATGAACATAATCATCAGAAGTAGATAAACAACACAATTCAACGATCCTCTCACGGAACCCAATTCAATAGTCCTCTCATGGAACCCACACCCAAACTGTTAGCATGCCAGAACGTGGTACCCGATCTAATGTTTGTGCCGAAACGTGTCAACCGATCCCATATTTATGCCGAAATGTGGCAACCGATCCCATGTTTATGCCGGAACGTGGCACCCGATACATGTTAGTGTGTCAGAACACAACACCCGATCCATTCAACAAACCACAATCAAAATTACAATGTATATTCTCACAATCATACAACAAGAAGTGATTCATAGCATGCAATTATTATATTATCCTCATTTACGATTAGGGTGATCAATAATGCAACATTCGCATACATACATGCATTATAATGAGAAATTACAAACATGTATTACACCAACATGAAATCACGACCATTACCTACCTCGAATCCAAGCTTGAATCTCCTAAGACACTTGAATCTTCCTTTCCGAATTCTTCCAGCTTGTTTTAGGTCTACAAACAACAATTTATACGCAAGGATCAACAATCAAGACCCAATTACCGGGATCATAATCAATAATATCAACCCTAGGTCAAACCCTTGATACCGATACCGAGATTAAGGCTTTTTACCACCATCCAAACAGTTCCAAAACCCTTCCCCTACAATAATCCCCCAAGAAACTATATTCTACGGATCGAAAAATGGATTCGAGGAGTGAAAACCTTGCCTTTAGCCTCAAGAATGGTGGAAAACTGTCAAGAAAACCCCTGGGGTCGTTCCTTAGCTCTCAAAGTAAAAAAATTCATAATAAAATGTTTTCGGGGTTTTATTTCCAACTTTAGTCGCGTCTGTCCCGCTACAGCGGTATCAATCTCGCTAAGGCGGCATGCACTGAGACAGAATGCTGGAATTTGAATTCCAAGCCCCTATTTCACAACACACCTTTAACCCTTGACATTCAAAGGCCACCTGTTCACGCTAAGATCATTTTTGGGAGTTCTACTTGCTCAAATTCGATTCTGTAAAGTCATACGGGTTCCTTAACATCTTTAAATGACCCAATTGTTGCCAGATTTCCCTAGACCTTACTGACTCCAATTTCATTGAAATCTGGACTATGTTAGAAAATTCCAAGTTACTACCAAAAAGTTTTTGGGACCCAATTCTTTCCCCTTTGGCATTTTCCTAACGACGAAAATCAAGTCGTTACAATAGATACCAATTTACCCATCACTCGTCCCCGAGTGATCAACTAGGAAAGACTGGCTAATGTGAGGGTAGAGTAGTATCTGAAACGTCAAATTACTGGAAATACTTGTCTCGCAAGCCCTTCTTACTGAATCTCATTACCTCCTAAGGGTTTCACATCTCCAACCTCAAACCAACCAATTAAATACCTACACATCCTCCCTTACAATGCCTCAATGAAGTCATCTCAACACGCGAGTGATAAATATTGTTGTCTGTAAACTTAACTAACAACGAAACGATTCCTAACAACCACCAAAGTTGATCGTACACACCTCTGCCACTTGTTATCAAGGATCTTGATACAATCATCAGGACTAATCCTTTCTCACATAAGCATGATATCATCCTAAATCAATACTCGCTACAATTAGAAGTGGACCTGAACCAACCAACACACACTCATAATAATCAATCAATCATAGTTCTTATCAACATCTCCTTCTCACAACATAAATTTCCATGAGCTTTAGTTACAAAATTGATCTTTAGAAATCAAATATTCATCGACGGATATGTCCAATCAAACCATCCCTCCAACAACACTATCGAAATGCTAGATTTAGTAATTGTAGATTACCTCTTAAGAATAGTAGAATTGGACCCAATGATCCCCACATTCAACCACACATAATCGATACATGACCTCGAAGACTAGAGGAATATTAAGATTGCCAGACAACCACAAATACGCATGGTACCTCTTCTATAAATTCTCATAAGCAAGGTGGTACATATAGAACCACTAAATTACCTTAACAACTTCAAGACAACACCAATTATGTCATTCAAAAAAACCAAATCTTCCTAATCTTTCCACTCAACCAAGAGAACATCCCAGGATTTGGTACCCTTGATCCACCACTAGGGATCCACCCACAAAAGTGAAAACACACTAGAGCATAGCTAGTGAATCATACTCACAACACTAACAACCATCATAAACACTCCGACCTTCTACCTTATTATAAACCAATACTTTTAAAAATGAAACCTTTCATAGGTACTTAACAATCAATAGTAGTAAACTTACGACTCACTCCAGGTGTAAGTCCTTTCAAATGCTCAATATCCTATATAATTGATCATTTCTCACCTTGACAATTCATACCTTGACAAAATAAATCACCACGAATGTAGACTCACAATGAAAATTTTGAACTGTAATTTCCACCATATAACACAATCCCTTTCTCTATCAACATTGTACGTTGAAGATTTTTATGAATTCATGGATCTTCACTTATCATGGATTGCATCTCCACCGATTTCACAATATCTTTCTCTAACAATTCAATCGTACTCATTACTAAACTCAAAACAAAGAACTTATCATCACACTTGAGCTAATGTTTGTACCCTCCTTTGTCACGTTTTTTCCAATCTGATGGACTTGTGACACTATTACCATAGCCACAACAAAATGAATGAAATAACACATCTATGAACCCAATTATCTACCCCTCTAAAGATACCTCTTTAGCCTTTGCAATCAAAATAAAGATATTCATGCTCTCGCCTCTCTCTAAAGGTTGTACTACATCCCACTATACTCTAGCTCTTTAAAATTCTATTCGAGTGGTGTCCCACCATCTCTTAAAACTGTCCATAAAAACACGTTACTTACCAAATATTAGAAAAACCATAACCTTTAGATACTCGCAAGTCGTAATTACTGTACAAATTTCGCTAAACAAACAATCTTATTATATATTTGCATCCCGTCACAATCCATCACAAACTCTTTTTACCATTACTCTCAGTCAACCTTGACTATTACTACGAAGTCAACCTCTTCATCAACAAAACGCCTCAAACTCAAGTAAACTAAACAAATTCAAAGGACTAACCTAATGTATACGCACTTTCTTACTAAAATACCTAAATTTCCTTCACCCAAGTATGCTCATTGGGACCTTCCTTATCCATAAGCTTATCATTCCGGTATCAATCCACTCCTTTATGGCTTAAGATAAAATCACCAGTCCTCATACTACCCTCCTTCTTCTTAACAACCAAGACATGAGCACCCCACGGAGAAGCATATGAAATCTCTATCAAGAAGCCCTTGGATTTGAGCTTTAAGCTCTCTCAATTCTGACACCACATGGATAGACTCAAAAGAGGGGGATTCGACCTCAACATCCCGAATATGAGCCAATCACGCCAAACAATCCTACCCCACCAGTTTCCTAGCCCGAATGGAGGATATGATCTTCGCTAGCTTAGGCTTGTACACCCTTTCCTACTCTAATCTTTCCCTACCGAGGATCTCTAGTGTTACCGACTTAGTATTACAATTAAGCCCGGTATAATAGGGGGACAACCATGTCATGTCTAATATTATATCAAGTCAGACATATCCAGCCTAACCAAATCAACCCAAATCTAGATATCCATAACCATAACGGGACAACATGATACATATGGTGACTATGACTGACTCTTCAACTGGGGTAGAACATGGAAGGGGGCATCAGGTATATCAAAAATCATATCAAATTATGAGGCAAATCGCACGGACACATAATAATAAATAAAACCCGGATCAAAAAACACATTAGCCATCCGGTCACAAACAATGAAAGTACATGTGATCACTGCATTTGATGCCTCAACCTCGGTCTTCCCCGGAAAGGCATAAAACTGAGCCATGTTAACTCGACGGGCAACCTCATTGTCTGGCTGCACTGCTTGACTTGCAGGGGTTAGTTTGGATTCGATTTGGGCCTATAAAGTGACCAGGGAGAAACAGAGGAGACAGGGCTAAAGTTTTCGCACTGGCAGAAAAATTTCCCCACCCAGTGGCTCAGACGGAAACAGTACCCAGGCAATAAATTTTTCTGGGGTTTTTCTCTTTTCTAAATCTCCCTACGGTTTTCAGCTTTACTGAGCAATTTAAAACAATCCTCTGAACTAGGATAATCATTGCCTACCCTTAGTCAATCCAACAATAAACAATCCAACTCATTCTTATTAATTCAATATCATAACCCACACATTCACGCTGTTATTACTCAAGCGCAAGACACGTCAAGATCTTTCTTACGAATCACTTCGTACATTATCTAGACCCTTGCATTGAACATAGTCGTGACATTCTTTTCATAACAAGTTTCACGATACTCAGCAGTTACAACTTGCATAGTTTCAATCAATTCAGCCAGCATACTGCACATATTAAAATTCAAACCCACACTTATTGTGCACATGATCATATCATTACATCCAAGCAAATACAACTTCGACATTCACAGTTAATTTCAGACAACTAGAAGCACACATTCACCGTTCCAAGTTACAACTCGCAGACAAGTCCAATTTCTTTGATTAGTTCATTCCATAGACGACCATTACTGATCATCTGTGCCTTATACGGCCCCTAAGGCCAGATACCAATTGGAACCTTCTCAGTTCTAATTAACTTTCTTGTGTCCCTTCGGCCGGGACTACAGCGTCTAGTTCACTTTGTTGAGATACCAATCGGAATCGAAAGATACCGATTGGACTCAACTCATACCTCTAGCGACAATAGTAGCTAGCGAGCCCCACAAAACTACTAATTTCAATCATAGAACTTGGTCGAACCCAATTCTTAACCACCTCAATCTTTAACAGATGGTAACCAGACCTTAAATCAATCTTAGAGAAAACCGATGCACCTTGCAATTGGTCAAAAACATCATCTATCCGAGGCAATGGATACTTGTTCTGAATTGTGACCCTATTCAACTTTTGGTAGTCTATACACATCTTCTCTTGCTAGTGATGGTGTTTTTGTTGCTCTAGTTTGAATCATAGAGTGAAGGAGGAAAGATACCAATTTGTATCACCCAGATATCAATTGGATTCAAATCATAGCACGAAGGAATAGAAAGAAGTGATTTTTTCCAAAAGTCCAATAGCCTCTCGAAGAAAAGTACGGACGTCATTGTACTATTCTGCAAGACTCTGCTAGACTCGGTTTGGTACTATGAGATCAACAAACCTAGGGCTCTGATACCAACTTTTTCACGACCCAGACCGTCGTGATTGGCACCCATACTAACCCTCCGGTGGGGGAACCATTACTACAACCCAAACTAACAAATTTTATGAAAACTAAGGCAATTAAAGAGAGGAGAGCAGGTTTAAATGACAATAAAAATGGAGTCCCCATAAACTCCAAGGTTTTAACAAACAACTAACCAAACTAATGCAAAAGAACAACCCCTAGAAACTGAAAGTCAGTGTACCAAAACTCTACTAGTAAACTACAAGTCTAAGAGCAAGGGGTACAACCCCGAAAGTAACAACACCTTAATCAAATAGTCTAAGTCTAAAAAGAGTGGACTTAAACAAGAAAAATCTATGGCAGCTTGAAAGAACTGGCTCACCCTTGAATCCGGTCACGCTCAATAGTCACCTAGATGCGGTCTATCCATAGCCGCCTGAAAATGCCATGTACTCAACAAAGAACAAGCAAGTGTAGTATTAATACACAACCACAATGTACTGGTAGAATCACGCAGCTATCCCAATTAGTGAACACATGCAAGTAACCACAACATTATAAAACAGACATATACCGAACATATACAATATTAGTCATCTTTTCAGGATCAACGTAGGATCCTACATCCTCAATAATACACATTGGTTATCAATTTAGAGCAACATACAATCTTCTACTATCAATAATCATTAGATATGAGCGTAATCATCACAAGTAGATACACAACACAATTCAATGGTCCTCTCACGGAACCCAATTTAGTGGTCCTCTCATGGAACCCACACACAAACTATTAGCATACCAAAACGTGGTACTCGATGCAATGTTTATGCCAGAACGTGGCAACCGATCCCATATTTATGCCGAAATGTGGCAACCGATCTCATGTTTATGCTGGAACGTAACAATCGATCCATGTTAGTATGTCTAAACGTAACACCCGATCCATTCAACAAACCACAATCATAATCACAATGTATATTCTCATAATTATACAATAAGAGGTGATTCATGATATACAATTATTCAATTATCGTCATTTACTATTAGGGTGATCAATAATGCAACATTCACATACATACATGCATTATAATGAGCAATTACAAACATTTATCGCACCAACATGAAATCACAACCATCACCTACCTTGAATCCAAGATTGAATCCCTTAAAACACTTGAATCTTCCTGCCCGAATTCTTTCCACTTGTTCTAGGTCTACAAACAACAATTTATACACAAGGATCATCAATCAAGACCCAATTACCCAGATCATAATCAATAATATCAGCCCTAGGTCAAACTCTTGATCCTCATACCCAGTTTAGGGCTTTTTCCCACCATCCAAACAATTCCAAAACCCTTTCATAACAATAATCCCCAAGAAACTAAGTTCTATAGATCAAAAAACGGATTCGAGGAGTGAAAACCTTACCTTTAGCCTCAAGAATGGTAGAAAACTATCAAGAAAACCCCTGGGGTCATTCCTTAACTATCAAAGTCGAAAAGTGCAGAATAAAACATTTTTGAGGTTTTATTTCTGACTTAAGTCGCGTATGTCCCGCTATAGCAGAACTCATCCCGCTACAGCGGAATCAATCCCGCTACGGCGGCATGCACGGAGACAGAATATTGGAATTTTAATTCCAAGCCCCTATTTCACAACACACCTTCGACCCTTGGCATTCAAAGGCCACCCGTTCACGCTAAGATCATTTTTGGGAGTTCTACTCGCCTGAATTTGATTCCGTAAAGTCGTACGGGTTCCTTAACGTCTTAGCTATCCACTCATGTAATCAAAATCATAATTAAATCACCCAATTGTTACCAGATTTCCCTAGACCTTACTGACAATGATTTCGTCGAAATTTGGACTAGGTTAGGAAATTCCAAGTTACTACCAAAAAGTTTTCTGGACCCAATTCTTTCGCCTTTGACTTTTTTTCTAACGACGGAAATCAGGTAGTTACAATTGCATAAGACAAAACGCATTCACTTGAATTTAAATGTTCCATAGGGTAATGTGCATGTTGCCTTTTCTTGATATTTTGGAGCTATGGATATTTGATTGTAACCCCAATAACAATAATAATTCTTGCTGATGAGTCTTTCCGGCATTTAATACATAAAAGGCACGGGGAAATTATATTTTTTAGTGCTAGCATTTAATATTCTATAATCCGTATACACTCTCCATCTAGTCACCGATTTAAAACCTACCAGATCCTCTTTATCATTGGGAACTGCACTAATCCCTTCTTGTTTTGGAACACATTGCACTGGGCACATCCATGTCTATGCAAAATTGAGTAAATCACTCATGCATCTAAGAACATTATTATATCATTCTTGACAATTTCTTGCATTGGTGTGATTAGTCAGCATTGATGTTCAATAGATGACAGCTTCTTTCTTGGAGGGGGATTTTGTGTGAGAAAAATACGATGGAATCCCATTAATGGCTCAAATGATCCACCATAGGGCCTTCAAGTGTTTTTTAAAACCTTCAACAACGCCCCGACTTGATCTTCATTCAACTTAACAGAAATTATCACTGGCAAGATTTTATTGTCCCTGAGGAAAGCATATTGAAGATGTTCGGGAAGTAGTTTCAACTCAATAGTTGGAGGCTCAGTTATTGATGGTTTGGAAGGAAGGTTCTATGTATTTTTCAAATCCAAGTCAAACATCTTTGGGCTGTACGAGTAAGTTCCCATTCCTCCTAATATGTTGCATGATTCATCAAACTCCTCTACGTAAATGCTTGAATGATTCAAGATGGCTGCTTTTAATGGTTCTTTAACAAGAAACTCTTCGATGTTCCACTCATCAGTTCTAACGACAGTGTCTATTCGAGAACCTCTTGCCAATTAAATAAGTTTCTTCATAGCTTGATGCACGTTGAGCCTCACCTTTTCCCCACCTAATACCAAGTTCATGTCTTTTCCTTGTATATTTAAAAAGGTCTTTCCCAGTGAAAAGGAATGGTCTTTCCCAGTGAAAAGGAATGGACTTCCCCAAAACAATCAGCACTTCCCTCTCGCTTTCCACATCCATTATTGCAAAATACACAACAATAGAATTATGCTTGACAATCACCAACACAACATGAATTATTCCCATAGTTTCTTTAATTGAACGGTCACCCATTAGTAACTTCATTTGTGATGGCGAAAAGGGCCCAATGTGATACCTAATAAATGTTGACTAGGGCATAATGTGAAAATTTTCTTCTTCAGCACACAAAGCACCTATCCACTCTCATTTATCCCATTTAATATGGGATTTCAAATTGTTGATATTCATTATTCAATCTCATTCCCCATTCTGTAAGTATGGCATTGCAATAGTTCGTAACATCCATCACCATGTTGTCATGAGGACACAAGTATAACACCTCGAATCTCAAAATGAAGAAAATACTAGTGTTTAGAAAACCGGTGCCAGTACCAACGGAACCACCCACAGACCATACGTAAAACCACCGACCGTAGGTGGGGTTCCATCGTTAAAGTCCAAAATTTGATGGTCTCTGATCCCACCCATATTCGACCAGTACGGTCAGTTGGTGGACCTACAGAATGTAGGTCTGACCGTAGGTGACGGTCAGCAGCCAAGTGGAGGAAAAAGGTTTTTGGGGTCAACTTCAAATAATCATATCTTTTAGCTCAAAATGAATTAGGTAACCCATGATCTACCCAATTAAAGATAATTGAATCCTCTTTCCAACGCCACCGAGTTTGCTAAATCCAAGCTCGGAGTAAAAGGTTATGTTCATTTTAGTGAAGTCGTGTTAGCTAAGCATGAACGACGACCCCAACCGACGGTTGGTAGTTCAAACGACGTCCCATCATTCCTGAAGTAGATGGCACGCGTCAGTTTTAAGTCAAGGTCATTTTGGTCCTTTTCCCTCTGCATTAGTGTCACGACCCGGGAGCACCCCCTAGTCGTAACCGGCGTACTCGACCTCGAAGAGGTCTAATACAAGTCTCTTAGCATTCATTCATCGCATAGACACTAAAAACATAATGAATTTAAAACTTTCTTTACCAAGAAAACATTTAATTAAAAATAGCAAGCGGAAGACTTTCT
>JAJOOF010000733.1:0-44661 GCA_029582545.1 Solanum lignicaule
ATCTGAAAATACCTATATTAAAGATGAATACAAACAATTGAAGGAGATATATATATATATATATATATATATATATATATCTCATTGTAATTGACAGATAGATGTTTCTAAACGATAAAGTACTTATAAAACTATGGATGAAGAAGAAGTGAACAATTTTGACCGATTATATGATTTATATTTGACAATTCTCTTATGGTGTTAGAATATTCAGGCTTTAACGTTGAAGTAACGAAATTCCAGAGTCTCATTTATTATAAAAGATTGAGATATGTATTGAGCGCGATTTATCTTCAAATTGCTTTTAAAAAAAAATATTAATGCACATTTGGCGCCGGTCATAAAATATTGTGTTATACTCACAATTAAAGCCCATTGTGTCTGAATCCAACATCGACAAGGCCTGGTGGACTGGCAACAATAAAGGCAGCTTTACTGTAAAGTCATCTTTCAATATGATGAGGAGAAGAAGAGTAGAAGTTGAATGGAGCAAATACATATGGTTAAAAGGATTGCCCCTTAAAATTTGTTTCTTTATGTGGAGAATGTGGAGGAGAAGAATAGCCACCGATGACAATCTTAAGAGAATGAGGATTCCGATGGTGTCCAAATGCTACTGCTGTGACAATGGTGGAATGGAAACAATGCAACATTTATTACTAACCGCTCCCATAGCCCAAAAGCTATGGAAGCAGTTTGCTTCTTGTGTAGGTATCAATATTGATGGACTAAATCTCAAACAACTCATCATAAGATGGTGGGAACACAAGGCATCCAACAAATTAGAACAAGTTTTGAAGGCAGTCCCATCAATCATAATGTGGGAACTATGGAAGAGACGAAATTCAAGAAGACATGGAAAGGACATTTCTTATAATTGGATGTTTTATCAAAGCCAATTGACAATACATCAACTAGTTAGAAGAAAATTTCCATGGATTCAAAGATTTTCACATCAATGGTTAGAGATGGTGGACACTTTGCAGAGGTACAAACCAACCCTATACTTTCAGATAGTGAGGTGGAATCTACCAAGCGAAGGATGGATTACATGCAATACCGATGGGGCGAGCAAAGGAAATCCAGGTCAGAGTGCATATGGATTCTGCTTAAGAAATAGAGCTGGAAATTTAATTTATGCAGAGGGTCAAAATATAGGGATGTCCACCAGCATACAAGCAGAATTGATGGCCATGTGGTCAGCTTTACATTATTGCTTAAGGCACGATTTTCAGCATGTGAATTTGGAGACTGATTCTCTAGTTCTTAAAAAAATGATTATTAGGAATTGGAGAATCCCGTGGGATTTAGTGGAAAGACTAGAAGATATTCAGGAAATGTTAAAACAAATGCATGTACAAATTCATCACATTTTCAGAGAAGCAAATCAATTAGTGGATTTTATAGCTAATACATCAATAGACAAAGAGGAGAAGCAACAGTTTCATAATTTCATTCAACTACCAAGCATGGAAAGACGGACTCTCAACATAGACAAGCATCAAATCCCTTCAGTCAGGATCAAAACAAGGATAATTAACAACAATACCAACGAATAAAATACGTAGATACAGAATAGTTGAACTAATTATTCTAAGCTATGACAATCATCAAACTGGGAAACAGGCACCAACTGAAATCGAGAGACAAAAATT
This sequence comes from Solanum lignicaule, assembly GCA_029582545.1. Classification (NCBI taxonomy): domain Eukaryota; kingdom Viridiplantae; phylum Streptophyta; class Magnoliopsida; order Solanales; family Solanaceae; genus Solanum; species Solanum lignicaule. The sequence continues at coordinate 1,656 of JAJOOF010000733.1, forward strand.
CAGATCTGCACCAATAAAAGACATTCAGCAAGGAGAGAAAATGCTCGGAAGCTCCTATTTTGGGAGGAGGCAGGGCTCAGTGTCTTAACAAATGACGAAAGAGAATGGAATGAATGAGAACACTTACAACGATCTTCAGAGCTGAAGCACTTGGTTAATTCTCTTTCGAGACTCATATATCCAAGCTGGAGACAGAGAAGCACTTAGAGAAGGACAAAGAGGGAGTTAAGGGGGGAAGTTCATCATTTAGGAAACCTTACTAGGTAGGGGATTTTTTTTGTTTTTGTTTTACATGGACTGGTCATTTTTGGGCCAACAATTTCCAGCTTGTTGAATAAATAATAAGGACCCCGAGTCCATATTTAATCAAAAAATAATAATAAAAAAAAATTCTGCGAACAAATACAATTGATTCATCTAGTAGCTAGCTATAAATTGTAACGGAAAAAGGTCTGATATATCTTTCAACTTTGTCATTTAGAGTTAATGTACATCTTTACAAAAGTAACTCACATATACCCCAATCATTATAAAAATGACTCACATATATCCCTATCGTTATAAAAGTAACTCACATATACCCTTTTATCTAATGGAAGTGAAAAAAAGAATTTTGAATTATTTTTTTAATTTTGAATTTTTTTTAAAATCATGTAGGGGTATATATGATCCTTTTTACATATGCTTTTTTTTACTTCTTTGCTTATAATTATTTAAGTTTCTTATTCTTATTGTTTTTTTCTTTCATTCAATAGTGTAAAATATGAGAAATAAAAAAAAGTGTGGATGAAAAAAGAGAAAAAAAATAAAATTAATTTTTTCTGGATATATTGTAATTTGTTTTTTGTATTTGTAAAAACAATTGGGGGCATATATGATAAATTTTACAAGAAAATTAGTGAAAAAATAAAATTGACCATCAAAATAATAAATTTAAATTAGCCGTTAAATCAAAGAAACCAAAAAAAAATACGCATGAGAAGGATCAAATATATCCCTACATGAATGCTTGTTTTGATAAAATATTAATTATTTTTTTCACTTCCATTAAAAGAAAAAGATATATGTGAATCATTTATGTAACAAAAGAGTATATATGAGTCATTTCTATAACGAGGATATATCAACTCTAGATAACAAAGTTAAGGGATATATTAAACCCTTTTCCCAAGTATAACTAATGAAAGTATAGCCAACCTAATATTATTTTATTTTATTTGGAATTTTCTCAAAATTAAACAATGAAAAATATTACCTAAATACACAACTTATTTTACCATTTTCTCTAAAATTTCCTACTATTTGAAAAAATTATAAAAATTCCTACTCTCTCCTATTCTCGGATGTGCATCACTTTACACGATATATCAGTCAGATACATCACTTTACGCAATGTATCGATTGGATACATGTAGCACCCCAGAATTTTTTTGAGCTAAGACTAGAACCATCCTTCGTTGTGAGTAGGATTTTGCAGAGGAATTTAAAATTTTCTTAAGTGTTAAGTTCGGTAGATGTAGCACCTTGAGTTCCAAGAAGAACTAAAGAGAGTTCATTCAAGCCATTCCTATGTTCTTCTAAGTTTTGGGTCAACTTCAAACGACAATAACTTTTAGCACAGGATGAGCTAGGAGACCCATAAGATATCAAATGAAAGATCTCTGAGTCCTCTTTCCAACACCATTGAGTTTGCTAAATTTCAAGCTCGTCTGAGGGAGATATGCCTGTTTGAAGTCAGGCTGTCCAGTTAAGGAAAGTTACCCGAAAATATGAAGGGTATTTTGGTCTTTTCCTTACCCAATCAACTTAAAAAGCGAATTTTAGTAATTTTTTAGGGGAAAATATGATTTGGGTTAGTTTTCATTAATCCAAATACGCTTAGGGTTTTAGAAGAGAGTTCAAGAAGAGAAAAAAGGAGAAAAGGGAAGGTTCAAGGCGATCAAGATTTTTGGTATCTTCGAGGGGTTTTCGCCAAGAATTTTATCCTAAGAGGTATGTGAGTACTCATAGTGTTGGGTTCATTCACCCACATGCCAACCATGTAATTATCAGCGGAATTTCTTTCTTGAAGTTGAAGTAATCGAGTTCTTGAGTAGTGTTCTTGAAGTTTTGCTTTCGTTCTTGAATTATGATGGGTTTGATGAGTTCTTGAGATAATCGTATTGAGTTTAAGAGTTGTTTTTTAGTAGATTCTCATGTACTTGTATTGGGTAATTGAATCTAAGGAGAATTTGAGAAAAGAAATCGATTTTAGACAAATTAGGGTTAGAAAACGAGAAGAAAAATTCGTCGAAAAGTTCTGGAGAGGGGATGGGGCGACACGTCCTCGATGTGCCAGAAGGTTTAGGGCGGTGCGCCAGTAGTGCGCCAGAAGGTCTGGGGCGACGCACCCCCAATGCGCCAGAAGGTCTGGGGCGGCACGCTAGCAGTGCACCAGAAACATATCTCTAAACTTTAGGGGTTGGCGCAAAGCGCCAACAGTGCGCTAGAGTCGCCTGCCCCCTCCCTTTTTCGGTTGTTTTACCTGTCTAAGTTCTCCTAAAGTATACCTTTGCTCCCTATTGATTTTAACAACTCTAAACTACTTCTAAACATTTAGAAATCATTCATAACCTTGAATTCATAATTCAAAATTTAAGGTAGAGTTAAGAGTGAAGTCTTGAGAGTTCTTTCGAATATTTTGAGAAAATCCCTTTGAGTCTTTTTGAGGAGTCTTCTACAACTTCTAATAACTTGTGTCAAGACTCCAGTAAGTGAGTATAACAATGAGGAGAATATATTCATAAGTCTACATTATCATCGAGATCCTTCCTATCATGAATTATAACTCTTGAATTCATAATTCAAATTCAAGAAAGAGTTAAGAGTACAGTTCAAAAAAGTCTTTGAGTTAAATAGTGAATCCTTTGAGATCAACTATCGATTTGAGCTAAGTTTTGAGGAAGTAAGTATGAGAATGAGAGGAGTCGTATACATGAGTTCCATATTGTTAAGTAGATCATTGAGTCAAGTCGTTCATGCCCATAAATTTCCGCATGAACTCCATAAGTTGAGTATCTTTGAGAGGAGTAGTATCTTCAAGTTCTAAGTCTTGAGTATTGAGTTCCTAACCCTTTCGAGGTTATTTTCCTAATCATGGGACTATTACATGTTACCATGAAGGTCCTTGAGTTGAGTTGTTCATGCCCATAATTCCACATGAACCCTCTGAGTTGAGCATTCTTGAAATGAGTAGTGTCATGGAAGTTCTTGATTTCTATGTATGGTTATTGAAAAACCTTGAATTTAGTCTTCACATCCATAATTCGGCATGAACCCTATTTTGAGAACTCTTTTGCAAACCTTTTTAAGACTTGTTTTAAGACTTGAGCATATGAGTTTGAGGAAGAGTAGAGCTGAGTTCATTTTCCTTAAAATGATATATGGGAACTAAGTATTCCCAATATTAAATGTTTTTACATTTAAGCAGAGAGGAAACACCGATTTCCAAAAGAGTTTTCATGAGCAGTTCTGAGTACCATCTCTTTTAAGAGAAAGATTTTTGAGTAATAATCTCAAACCACAGAAAGAGTTCTGTTTTTAAAAAAACATATGAGCTAATATATTTTGGGAGTAGTATTGAGCACCGTTATGGGGGGAGAGTTCATACAACTCACAACCCCCATAAACCATGTAGCCAATGTGGGTAGAAAGGGTCATACTTTTTAGATGATTCCTTATTGATTGTTAGCATAGACTATAGTGGATCCACTTAGTAGTAGGTTTTATACCTTGGCAAAGTATAGGACAGTTCTGACAGCGTGAGCTAGACGATGTACCATCACATAGCTCATAGTGATGGTTGTCGATTAGAGAATCTCTCACAGAGTTATATTGTATTTTTATATACAAACTGAGTTATTATTGTATACTTCAATACATTGAGTTGCTATCTACTGCTTTAAAAGCTTTCCATATATTACATCTTTTATTGTTGCTTTATCCAGAGTTGAGTATCTTATTGTTGAGTTGAGCCTTATTTATCTGAGTTGAGTTGAACTATGTTTCACTAAGTTGATTATCATGTTATTGAGTTGAGCCCTATTTTCTCTGAGTAGAGTTGAACTATATTTCACTGAGTTGATTATCCTGTTATTGAGTTGAGCCCTATTTTCTCTGAGTTGAGTTGAACTATGTTTCACTGAGTTTATCTTGTTATTGAGTTGAGCCCTATTTTCTCTGAGTTGAGTTGAACTATGTTTCTTTGAGTTGAGTTGAGTTGAGTGAGTTGAGAAGAGGTAAGTATGTTTATTTTCCATCAGTTCAGGCTTATGGTTATGCTTTAGAATTCCCCTTACATGCTCGTACATTCCATGTACTAAGCCATTTGTCCTGCATCGTTTCATGATGCAGATACAAGTATTCAAGATCATCAACATGCGTTTCGTCGAGGTCATGTGATATTACAAACAAATTTGGTGAGCCATCTTATATTCCGGAGGACTTCACCTTTATCTTACATTTAGTAGTTTTGAGATGTCGTGGGTCTTGTCCCGATATCCTTCTGTAATAGTAGAGGTTTCATAGATAGACAGAGTTGAGGAGTTTCTGTAATTACTTTTATTTTGAGTATTTTACAAACTTTTAAAAAGGTTGAGCATTTGAGTTTATTCAATTTATTTCAGTTTTAAGCTTTTGTATGCTTGAGCTAGTCTTCCGCTTGTAGCCAGCCAGGATGTGGGTTCACTTGGGGACCAACAGTGGTTATCGAGTGCCAGCCACGTCCAGGGTGTTGGCTCGAGTCGTGACAATACATCACTAAACGAGATGTATCAAGACGTGATACATTACTTTACATGATGTATCGGTTGGATACATCATTATACACGATGTATCAACGTAAGCGATGTATCAAAACGTTGAGTGATGTATTCGAAATTGAGACACGATGTATCAGAACATTGATCGATGTATCCAAAATTAGAACGCAATGCATAGGAACATTTTAGGATGTATTTGAATCCCAAAATTTAAGGATTTTTTGTAATTTGAAAAATAATAGAGATATGATATAATTAACTCTTAGTGTAAAATTCCCTTAAACGGGGAGAATTTTCAAAATGTCAATATTTTGGCATTTAATAGAACCTATTAGCCACACTTTCCATATTTATTAAAAATGTCAATATTTTAGTTTGGTATGTATCTGATTTATGTATTTTTCTTATTTTGTTTGATTTACAAGAATATAATTATTTGATAGGAGAAAATTAGGGAGGAAAATATTTTTAAAAAGGAACAAATCACTTAAAATTCTCATCAGTAACAATTTTAAAAGTAGACGACAGGGCACCCATCCCCCTTGCTCATAAAATTTCAATTTTTTTTTTTAACATACCATTGATAATACTTAATCTCTGTTGAAGTGAATTCGATGCAATTACGTTTTTTTTCTGATTGGGGATTTTTTTTTTAAAAACAAACGATTAAAATTTCATTGACAAACAACTTTGGAGTAAGAATTCCCAACTCAAACTTCGATATAATCGGTGTTCTCCAAAACTGGAACTTTCATTTTTATTATGTTTTCATCATAATTGTATACCAATGACTTTTTTATTTTATGTGCTCACTTTATCATTCAAATTAAAATTGGTACTTTACTTTCATAGTGAAAACTAAAAAATGTATCCAGTGATCAAAATTGTATTACATGACTACCAAATATATATATATTTCTTTTGTTTGTGTTACAAAAATATTAATGATTGTATCCCAATATAATCTAATAATTACATATGAATATGATTTATCAAAGGATACAAGATTCTGGAAAAAAAATAGCATACATAATGGAAATAATACAATTTGTTGGGGAAGGATACAATATTTTAAAAAAAATACAAATTAAATGTGAAAGAAATAGGGATTCAAGATTCTGGAAAAAATAACATATATAGTGGAAATAATACAATATGTTGAACGATACAATGTCACGCCCACAACTTGAAAGGGGCAGACATCAAGGATATAAGTAAGCACTTGATAATTTTCTGTACTAAACTCATGCCAAAGCTATAGACGCATAAGCAACGAAACTTATATTAAGACACATACTAAAACATATATAACAAAAGGGCCCACTGGGATACTTTACAACGGAAACAATACTAAGTCTAAGAAGTCTCTAAAGAGTATGAACTTGAGAACCTTATAACTAGTCGGGACAGGGCCCGACATACCCATTCTGACATATGTACATACATAGAAAAATGTAGGATCTAAATATCTTATAGCTCCAGGTAGAGGTGGATCTTACCAACTACTAAACTGGAAGTCTCTAGTCTACTGGAAATGTTTGTTGTCCTGAGTACCTGAGCCTGTAGTGATAGAAATAAAGCGCCACAATAATAGGGACGTTAGTACATATAACACATGTACTGGTATGAAAAGCAGACTGAATAACAAGTAGACATGTAAGAATGCTAAGATGAATAAAATATCAATATAGGCAAATCTGAGCATATGTATGCGGGAGACATAATCCAAAACTGGAACCTGACAAATTTCAGGGGTCCGCATCTAACATTTCATGGCTTATTCATTTATATATACAGAATTCCTATAGTTTGCCTAGGTGATATTTTTACTTTATTATATAGCTTCCTTGCTCTTTGTAAAACTATCTGTCAGGGAATCACATGATGGCCTACTATCGGCGATTAGTGAACCCTGTATGGCACAAGTAGCCAACTGTCATGACCGCGCGTTGAATCTCATAGTCTGGGTAACGAGGTCTATCAAGGTACGCCCCCTAGGGCTCTTGTATGGTCTGCCCGCAGGCCTGTATCAGTCAGATGAAGCCACGATGGGAAATTCTAGCTGACTATATCTGAATTCTGTGCACAGAATAGTGTCGCATGTAGTAGCCCTAAACATACCCATCCCACGCAGCAGAGTAGGCTATACTCTCAATTTCATGAAAAGGCTTATAATAATGAATTCATAAATCATATAACTCATGATAAAATTTGTGATTACTTTATTTTTAGCTTGAGAGTCATACATCTTATGACCTATACACTTACGAATAATCTGTGGCCAATTGCTTCCTTTAAATTTATGCAACATGTAGAACCACTAACTTCTAAGAGTTTCAACTGAAGACACATATATGTAACACCCCGTACTTAAATAAATGGTTTAGCATGTTATTACGTCAAGGTGCCACCCCTCAGGGACCAACCAAGGGCCCAAGAATAGGCCCCTAGAAAACTGCCCAAGGCAGTGACCTACGACAGAACCCACGCCTCGTGGGTGGGTCCACCCCTTGTGGATGGGTCCACGCCTCGTGGATGGGGGTCGTGGTTCAAGCTCTGGTGGCCAACACCAAGTCACCAAACCTTGCTTGACCAGGACGGCCCGTGGTTCCATCCACGGCCCGTCAATGTGGTCTCGTGGGTTGTGACCTGGGGCAGTTTTGGTGGTTAAGTTTAGGGGTACTTTGGGGTTTTCCGATTTTAATTAGGATTAAGTGGTGTCATTTTACCCTAATCTAGACCACCTATATAAGGACTTTATACTCCCTAAATTAAGTCATTCGCTCAACTCACCAAAAATAAGCTCAATTCTCTCTCAAATATTCTCTCTCTAGAAAGTGAAGAAGAAGAAGAGGGTCAAGCTAGGGAAAGCCAAGTCTCCAATCTTTCAAGCTTTGTGGGCTTTGTAATTAAGGTATGATGGCTTATTCATCCATGGATTCCTTTCATCCATAGAGCCCCATGTTTTCCCCAATTTAGAAAAAGAATTCCCCAAGTCAATCTAAGGTTTCTTCTAATGTTATGGGTTATGATCCAATTGAGTGGATTAGAGTTGTATATGATTGTTTATGATGGAATTGCATGATTTTAGTATGATTATACATGTATCCATGCTTAACCTATGATTCTAAATATGAATTTGATGATGAGTTTATGTTATGGAAGGGGAAATTGAGGATTTAGAGATGATCTTCTAGAATTGATGATATTTATAGAAATTTCTTGAGAATAAAATCACATAGACATGAATTGAATTAGATTAAAGTATAGATGAGGGATCATGATTAGTAATGCTTGAGATTGAGCCTTTATAATGATATATGATTAGAATTGCTTAAGAATAAAGCATGTGATTAGAATGTCTTGAGATTAGGCATATGGGATGACTATGGCTAGTATTACTTTGAGAATAAGGCTTGTAACTATGAATGTTGATTGCTAGGGCTTTGAGAGTAAAGCAAATGTGATGAATTATAAATGATAAAGTTTTGAGAGTAAAGATTATATGATGAATGTTTATTGTAGATAGGATTGTTGTGGAAGGATTTACCCACATGCCCTATATTAGGAATGTATGATATTATGCATGTCTTATAAGATCTATGAATATACTTAGTACTGAGTGGATATTGTATATGAGATGGAAGCTTTTACACTAGTTGAGTTCGGCTTCCAATGGGATCCTTTTACACTAGTGGAGTCCAGGTTCCCAAAGTATGTCTCATGAGATGGAAGCCTTTTACGCAAGTTGAGTCCGAGTTTCTAGTAGCAATCTCCTTATCCCATAACTATTACAACCATGATGTGAAAGATTTTCCTCACATAGAATGATTCTAGGTTGAAAGGCTTGCTCACCTAAAATGAATCAAAGCAGGTATGAACTATGTTAGCATTGCAGTAGTGATGTGATATCCCTTCATGAATAGCTTGACTTGGTAAGACAAGACCATGCATGGTAGCTAGCTTTGGATTGAGAAATTGTACCCTTCCAATGTAGCTTGAACTAGCACGAGAGGATGCTTGCATGATAGCTTGACTTGGTGAGGCCACACCATTTCATGATAGCTTGGATTGAACAATAGTACCTTTCCTTGAGTAGCTTGGACTTGGATGAGAGTGTGCTTTCCATGATAGCTTGGTCTAGAATAATGAGGTGCTTTTCCTTGATAGCCTTGAATTGGTAAATCGTAACCTTTCATTAGTGATGATGTGTCTTGGACTAGTAAAGAAATACTCTTCCATGATTAGTAAGAATGACTAAAGAGGGACAAGTCCCTAATCAAAATAGCATGATTCTAATGAATCAAGGTTACTTCAAGAAAGTATCGTAAGTACATTTTAATATGAGATTTGCTTATATGATGTATGCTTAGCTTAGATTGTTGCTATAGTTGCCTTCCTTGTTATGTTTGACTAAAGGTGAATGTTCCCCTGTCTATGAGAAATGAGCTAATGATGAGATCAAAAGATGATGAACATGAATGATGGCCTAAGGTGGTTACTTAGCATGGGTGAGATTTATGGGATCTTATCCATGCATTGCACAAGTATGTTTTGAGGTTACTTATGAAGTGTTTCTCTTACCTTATGTTGATTTAGATGCATTGCTATGACTATGTTGTTATATCTTATGTTTATAGCCTATGTCTTATGTTGACTAATGCTTATGTTATGCTCTTAATGATGTTATGCTAGCTATCATATTTAGTACATTATGTACTATCGCATACTCTTGCCTACATTCTTATCAAATGTAGGGTCCGACGACATTGAGTTCTATCCCTGTGGCTAGGTTCATAGTAGAGCAAGGATTGAAGATTTGGTGAGTCTTCATAGCATCGAGGATTTGATCACCTTTCCTTTATGTCTTTCATTTTTATGTTAGAACTTTTGTATGGGTTGCGTCCCAAAGACTATTCATGTTTTAGATGGTTTGAGACAAGTGTTAAAGACTTCCGCTTTGTTTTATAAAAGACTTTGATTGTATGTAAAATGTTTTAAATTTTCGTACCATTTGATATTACTTTATGTTATGATATGCTAAGTGGCTTGTATGAGGCCTCTCGGGGTCTTGTACGCCATGTTACGTCTAGGGTGTACCACTGGGTCGTGACAATATAGTAATGTGAAACATATGGCTTCTTTGACCAGAAAAGAGTACTATAACTCTATAGGTTTAGGACTCCAATATGAGAGAGTTATAAAATAGGATAACTTGCTTTCAAGTATCATATAATCTCTGATTACATTTATCGGAAGAACATGCGACTTTAGGTTGTGCCTTAATAGTGAAAGAGGGTTTAGCTTTACATACCTCACTTCGGGACTTACTATCTTACGTTGTCAAACTACTTTGCTGACAACTTTATCTACAACATAACACCATAAAAGGATACCATAAGAAACTACTCAAGAAGCACAATAAGGCCGAAAACACAATATTGGTTCATGAGCGACAATCTCAACAATTAGCATAGATAAATGGTGTATCGCCACACCCTTCTCTTTCACTACTTTCCAAGTAGGCTCATGATTTTTTGCGTGTTCAGTATTACTCCTCAATCCTTTAACCATAAAGAACCAGCCCCCTTGATCATCCACAATCAACATAAAAAGTCAAACTCATGGCCTCCGAACACCATCCCACGAGTTCTTTGTCAACGACGTCAAATTCCTTTATAAGCTCATAGTTTAAGTTGGTAGAGAACTAATGCCATCAATTAAAATAATAGGAGCTCATACAGCCAGCTACAACATATGCTTAGTAATTTAGGCATTTAATCAAACACTTGGCGAGCGACAAACTTCAAGAACTATAAGAGTCGTGTTTTCTATGCCTAGCCTTCCGTTTTATCGTAACCAGCTTACTACCCAATACAATATCATTCACCCCTCATCTTGTCAAAACGACAACCTACATACCCTTTTACAAACTCCCTCCTCACCAAAAACATCAACTACCATGGGTAAACATGGACTCACAGCTTCCTATCACCATCCCGTGAGTCCTACCCGTTAATTATACTTAAAGCATCCTTAGAATACTATTTATGGAGATAGAAAAGGAAACATACCTATATATCAAAGACAATCATCCCCTGCCCCTTTCTATTCTTCAAGAACAATACTTTCTCGTTCAAGAAAACATTTAGCTAAATATATCTATAGGTTTATGGAGAGGAAGACGCTTGATTCTTGAAGAAACCAACTTACCTTAAGCTTTGGAGGATTTGAGATGAGAAAACTTGAAGAAATAACTTGAAACCAGTCCATAAACGTTCTTGAGTATATGGGAAAGGATATCCCAAACTTATAGTATAAAAACGACAAGTTTGGCTGACTTTCTCTAAAGTGCCACATGTCCCGCAATGATTGGGCAGTGTGCGCATCTGTCGTAAAATAAACATTACTTTTTACTCCGATGTCGTCTTAATGAGCGGGTTATTTTGCTGGAAACTAGACTCAAATACCTTTAATTTGATTGGTTGAAGGTCCTCTAACTCCTTATATATTAGGAGATATGCTCGTTCAAAGTCATCTGATAAATGAGATCATTTGTAGTATTCCTCCACAATGAGCCTTTAAACTTGAATCTTTTCTTTAATGATCTCCTTGGCCTAAAACTTTTGTTTAACCATTCGAATGACTTAATATAAGGGTTACATAGTATGCTTAACCATTTGTAATGATATACTTTCCCCCGATATCACACCTATGCATTGGTGTTTACGAGTCACAAATGTATTTTAAGTTACGGTTTTTTACATACAATATTCTAAAAAAAAATACAAATTGACTTGCAAGAAATAGGATACATCTATACTTAAGAAATACAAATCCATTTGACATACCTATTGGAATGACTACAAAATAAAAAAGAAATACAATGTTTTTAATAAAAATACAAATGGTCAGTAAAAGAAAAACAATTGACAAACAAAAATTAATATGAATACAATTTTTGCAACCTTCTTCTCCGACTCTCCCTTCTTCTTTTTCTTCGTCTGCTATGTTCATTTTTTTGATTCTTTGTTCACAAACCCAATTCAAATCCGTATTCACTTGTGCATTAGTAAAACTCTGCCTCGTCATCCAAAAAAATATAATTACCTAGGAAAATTAAATAATTAAATTACAATATGAAAACACACTAATAATAAAAAGGAATACAATATGAAAAATGATTTCTTAGATTTAAACAATATGTATAAAATGTTGAAAATCTTTTGAATGAATTCTGAGATTTCTTAGAATAATGGATGATTTCGATTTAAACAAGGTTTAAGCTGCTTGAGGAGAGGGAATAAGGGAAAAAATCGTGTGAGAGAGAAATAATAGAATATGGGTAAAAAATTTAGAATCAAACTCATACGACACTCACCTAACCATAAGAGGATCCCTCAAATCAAACCCAGATATCTTGAAATCCTCCGCTTGAAAACCTAATCCCTTTACAATTGACTCCTTCAAGTCAGAAAGAGCTTTAGGATATGTAGGATTGATATCTCGCCAACGACAGAAGCTGCAAATGGAGAAAATCAAACAATAATCGCAAAAATAAAGATGGCAAAGAAATAACAACAACTGGATGATCGTCTCAAATCCATTGATAAAAACTTGGAAATTTTAAGAGCAACTGGAAAGATGCAATTTGATTCTTTAGAAAAAAGTGAAGATAGTTGAAATTTCTCAAATCTCAAGTAATGCTTAAGAGATGGATTCTTCTTCTTCACGTTTTTTTTTCCACCGATAATGAGGTAAAAAATTGGGCCCAATTTGAGAAAAAAAGGAATGTAAATAAATTATATTTGATAAAATATTAATATGTTGATATTTTTACTAGTTATTTTAAGTGTAGATATTTTTAATAATTATGTTCGGAATTTTGACTAACCCATAGAAGCATTCATGCCAAATTGCCAATGACTCAATTATAATGAAAACCTCGGCCCAATAATATAAAAGGCCCAGTACCAATGATCTTAGTTGTACAGTCAGCATCTCAGTCCACCTCAAGAAAAAAGCTCACAAATTTCCCTCCCATTTGATGTTTCCGTGAGAAAATCAAGAATAAGGGGACACAGAGACTCTGCAGAATTGGATTTTAGCAGCAGTTCTTCTCTCGCCAAAAGACTAACAAGCAGAATTGCAGTGACGAGAAAATGGCTAAGCAGAAGAGAGATAGAAACAATCTCATTGCTTTGACAGGAGCCGCTGCTCTTGTTGCTATTGCAGTCAACTTTGCTATCTCCGCTATCAACAACAAACATCGAAAGAAAAAAGGTTCCTTTACTTTGCTTGCTCCTTTATTGTAAACAAATTTGGGAACTATTGGTGATAATTTGGGAATATAAGTGTTCATTTTTTTTTTTGTTGAATTGCAGATGTTCCAGGTTCAAAAGTTCGAGTGAACCTATCTGCTTCTGAAATTATGAAATTGGCAGAAAGCATAATTAACAAATCGAAACAGGTTCATGATGCTGTTGCTTCAGTTTCACTTGAAAAGGTACTTATTGTATTTAACTGTGCCTAGCTACATTATGGGCTGTCCATTTTATTCTAATATTTTGGATATATCATCTTTCTTGGTTAGGGTACTACAGTGATTGCTGTTTTTTCATGAAATTGAAAATGAATGGACTTTGTATGGTAATGATTCTCAAGTTTGAGGTCCTGGCTGAGTGGCTGAAGTATAAATTAATAACATGAAGATCTTACACTTGAATCTCTGTTGCAACACTTATATGTGTCCTTCTGCTCCAACTTTGGTGGGTAGGTTTGCACTCTGTTGTACAGGAAAACATATTCTTGATGTTGATACATACATATCAAACTTTACCTTGCACCCAAGGGTGTAGCGTAGTGGTCAATGAAGTGGTTGAGAACCATGATGTATCAGGTTCAAAACTCAGTGGAGACAAAAAGAACACTTGGTGATTCTTGCCATCTGTCCTAGCCTTGTTGGAAAAAGTTACCTGGTACATGTTGCTGGTGGGAGGTGGCATATATCTAGTGTAATTAGTTGAAGTGCGCGAAAACTGGCCCGGACACCACGGTCATAAAAATATCAAACTTTACCTTAGCAAAAACAAAAAAAAATTGGTGGGTTGGTTTACCTACGTGCTTGTGGGTTTTAGGCTTGTAGCAAACTGCTCAGTGGATTACTCAAGGGGCGGGTAAGCTTGTGAGGTTACCAATTTCATACAAAATGATTCTCAACTTTGAGGAGTATGTTGAGTTTCAAGTTTTGTTTTGGGACTTGTAGAATTGACATTCAAAATTCAAGGAGGCCTGGCATGATGAAATCATTCACTAATATTAAAAACATTTAGGGGAAGTACAATATCCAAAAGTCATATGACAATAGCTCCTCTTTTCCCTTCTATGACTATAATCTATTCTTTAAATCTTGTAGGTGATTCATATCTTGTGTCTATTCTAACACTTTCTATGTCTTAAGACTGTTGCGTCGAGTGGAATATTCAATTGCTTAGGCTTCTACATCTCGATTGCTAGAGAACTATTCACTAACTCTCTGACCACTCTATCTGTTGTGTAATCCACGAACTTAAGTAAATCCAGCATGTTGCCAACTTGGTGATATCTGTCCCAGTGTGTTTACCAACACCAGAAAATGGACAAGTTTCGTTTGTAGGCCTGTTAGGAAGCTCAAAATTGTGTCTTCTTACTTCTTCCAAAGTTGCAAAGGTAAGGCATGAATAGAAGGGACTGGACTTAAATTCTATTACCTCTGACTTTACTCCTGGTCGGAATCTTGCCTCCAGCGAACTCCAAACTGTGAATGACAAGGTTAATGGGGGTGGGAAAGTCTTGGGAAGGGCTGTGTGCTTGGATTTTAACCAGGGCCTTTCATTAGGGGATTTCGTACTAGCAGTTATACGTATATATTAGACGTTGTAGTGTCTTATGCAATACACTTCTGGTATTGAAAACTGAGAATGGTTCTCTCCCCACCTTCTCTTTCTCTCTCTCTTAGCTCAATCTGAGCTAGTTCATTCTGCAATCTCACATTTGATAGCGAATAATTATTCGCTTTCTAACCATACCATTTGTTGTGAAATACATGAACTTATCAAACATTTATCTAATGAACTTTTATATTCTGGAAGAGTTTTCTAACTGATACAAAATGCAATACTATGGCTGATAAGTTGCTTATATGTTTGGCACTCAGTTGTGTTAGTGCAACAACAAAACTGCAATTTAGGCAGGGGGCAATCACTAGTTAGAATTGATGGAATCTTGGGTGATTATATTTAGGTGGCTGGCTGCGTAAAGCCCCGTACAGAACACCGACTTAGATACATTGATAGAGGATTAAGTTACAAACCTATACCATGCCCAAGTGTCAAAGTACTTAAGTATGGTACCCTATGTTTAATTCTGATTAAAATTTTGTTGAGTTCAAATTCATCATGTGAAGAGGGAAGTATCTCATTTAGCTGACTGTTGGACTAACTTGGGTGCTAGGTTGCAGTCTTGTTAACCGAAAACTAGTCTTTAGCTCTCTACCTACTTTTTTGGAGTCAATCAGGGGTTTGTTTTTCTGTGGACTTGTCAAATATTGCTATTTATAACTGTCCTGTGCTTTAAGTATTATGCTTTAATCTGATATATCATATACATTACTCAAGATGTGGCCGGATTTTTAATTTGTAGGTTGGCTATGTAAATGTGATATTGCCATTAGCAGAGTTGGAGGCACAGCAGTTCCCATTGATCCAATCATGTGTCTTTCCTAAATGGTTATCAGCTTCTGAGGATGTACGCAAAGCTAGTGCTGAAGCAGAGAGAAAAATAGATGCTCACATTACAATGTGCAGGTTCTGCCACTGCAAATTTCAACGCTTCTATTTCTTTCCACAAATCTTTTAACTGCAAATTCCTCTTCTTTCTGGTATGTTGAAGTAGCAAAGAAGATCTGTCTGGTTCCGAGTTTGATCTGCTGAAATGGAATTTGTTTATTCATTTGAAGTAGTGATATTAATTTGTTGAAATCAACTAGCATGGAACTAAATTATCAGGAATTATCATCCACATTTCATCTTGACCTTTCAAACCACAACTGTATTGACCTGGGATCCTCCTGGTCATTAAGAGGACATGATAAATGTGTATATTGTTAAAAATCTCAATTTCCATCTTCCATTGTCATCAAGACTACCCTGAATCCTCTATTCATTGTTTTAGTATTTGTCTATTATTAGACAGAAACTTTAATTTATGATCTATGTCTAGCTCATTACCTGTATGAAGTTTTCTTCCTTGACACATTTATGCGAAATCATAAATTTAGTGGCTTGTACTGTATAATAGCTGCCAAAAAACATTGGTAAAAAAATACTTAGTTCCAAAATGTAAATTACATATGAGTCTGCTGTGCATTTTGTATGTCGAAAAGCTTACTGACATGACTAGAAAACTAAGGTACAGGTCCTTCAACAAGCTCTTCATTCAACATTCTTATCTAGGATGCCCAGCTTGCCATGCTGAGTCTTATTTCTAAACTCCCATCAATAAACACAAGTATGTCTGTAGCTTGAATCTGGCAACTATCTGCTGATGTAAAATCATAAGTAATATTTTGTTGTGCATTAATTTTAAATTCTTAGGACTAAATTTTCTGTCAAATTTTTCCAAGAAGCACTTGTTCTGTAATTAACTAAAAAATCTGAACTTTTCTTTATATGAGATCAGGAAGCGCGAGGATGTGTACAGAGTTGTCAAAGCTTTGACAGTAACAGGGGACGGATTGACTAATGATGCTAAAAGCTTTACTCGGTTCCTGGTATGGGGCATGGGCTGATTTCTTCCCTTATTTGATTTTTCATATACACTGCCATTTGATCATTCACAAGTTATGTTCGTTTCCGCATTCACTCAACCTTTTGGTGGCTTAGTCTTTTTAGATGGTTACTCTGCTTTCATTCTACTTGATGTATTTTCAAGGCTTGCACTTTTTAAAATTGTTGTTTAGGTTTTCCAAAGTTATGTAAGGTGTTCACTTTGTTGAGGGTTGAGAAAGAAAAATATGTCTAAATAGTCAGAGCTACATTTCTTGGGAAGTGAAACCTTCAGTCTTATGCTATTAAAAGATAGAGAATACGTTACTCATTCCACTTCTGGACTATATGGTGGAGATCACACAAGTTTGCTGTATACACGTTTTAATTCTCTACTCTGCAAGGACAAACATTTTAATTTTGTTTTTTCTCTGCAAAATATATTGCTACTAGTTTTTGATTGAAAGCTATTGGAAAAGCATACTTTGTTTCTTCACAATATTGATATTCAGCGCTTATATTTAGATGAGTTTTCTTCATTCTTATAATATATTCATAAAGCTGATATTTCAAGTGTTAGGTCTGTTTGCCAGGACCTCTCTATCTTATGCCTCTGTGTACACTTCCAAATGATCCTTTCTCTCTGAAGTTATTCAAAATATGGTTTTTCCTAGCTGAAGTTGTGATTTTTTATTTGAAGATATTCTTTTCAAATTTTTATGGGTTAAGATTCAGTGACAGGTTCGAGAATTTGAAAGGAATGGTGTGAATCTGACCTTATCTAAGAAAGAGGAGTTGCAGCGTTTAACAGCAAATATAGACGAGCTAAGCATGCAATACATTCATAATCTGGATGATGATTGTAGTTTTCTACTTTTCACTGACATGGAGCTAGAAGGGTTACCCCAGGAGTTTCTCAAGGTAAGATGTAAGACAAGTTTTCACATCCATCTCCCACCTGATACTTTTATTAGTCTGAACGCACAGCGGAAATTTGTTGCCTTCTATTTCTGTCCTTTTCAATCATCATCACTGCATGTTATTTAGTATGATAAAGTTGCAGAGAGACAATCAATTATCATATTGGGATGTGTAACTTTTACGCTCAGACAAAAATTGATTTTGGGTGGTTACAATAATCAATGGCATCCTGCAGTAGTACATATTTTTATGTTTTTAAACCCTAAACAAAATTCGCTTGATTTGTGTGAGAAATAAGAGAGGAGAAGAAATATATTGACAAGTTGATGATTTAAGGAATACAAAACATCTATTTGTAGGTATCGATATTACAGAAATGATATTTTGTCCAAGTTGGGACAATATTTTACTTTGAAACATGACACTTCTAGTTCTGGCTTTAATATTCTAAGACTAACACTTCACATTCCCTAATATTCAAACACGCCAACTCAAAGTTACAGTGAGAAAATCAACAAGAATTTGTTGATTTTGAAAACATAAAAAGCAAATTGTCACCACAATGGTCGCCGGAGAACCTGCAGAAAGTCAATGAAAAAGATCTAATCACTGGGATCTTGCTGGAAAGTTCTGTTTGCAGAAAGTCTTTGACACTAACATATAACATTCTAAATCTTTAAGCAAAAATCTTCATGAAATGCATTTCAAAGAGACTTAGAGTTAAGCACTTGTGTTGGCTGCACAAGTTTCAATCATATTCACTTCAAAAAACATTTTACTTGATAAAAAAAATCCCTTTGAAGAGCATTTCCTGAAGCTCTTTCCATTGTTGACTCCATGCAGAGCTTAGAAAGATCTGAAGATGGTAAAAGAAAAATCATTATGAGAAGCCATCAAATTTCACCAGTGCTGGAGCTTTGCAAGGTGAGTCAAGCAGAAATTATGACATGAGTGCATTTTTTTGCTGAAAGGCAATTTTGTGTCACAGGACTATTTTATGTCATTGCACCTAATGTTTGCTTTTTTAGACTTTACGCGGTACATGTTGATTGTTTGGGACCAGGAAGGTTCATGTGATGCAATTGATGCAGTGATTCCTTTAGGTTCCGTACATTGAAAGTGTAACTTCTCTTTTTGTGTATCACCAGTTGAACTGTTCTCACTTGTAATCGAACATAGTCTGGCTCATATAGTTGAACATAAAGAGCTTCTTTGTTTGTTAAAAACCACAAGTTTAGTGCTGTAATTGTCTTATTAGATTTTGTTGTGGGTTAAGCTTTAGGCATCCCAGTTTATTGGGAAGCTAAAATTTTTTTGTGAATTATGTGAATCGATTTGGGGATTTTTAGGTGGGTGTTCGGCGGAGGGGCTAATAGCTGAGAGAAGGTGGTGATAATGGTGGTGGTCATGGTGGTAGTGATGGTGAAGAGGGAGGTTCTAGTGGTAGAAGAAAAGTGGGGGAGGGGGTAAAATGGATTGGGCAATGAGGTGGTATGCCACATGGTATCCACCTCACCAAAATGGCAATGCCATGTGGATTGAACATACATCTTGGACAACTCTAATGGAGGATGGGCATATTTGAGCTACTTGTATAATGGTAGGGGTATTTTTGCATCGAAAGTGTAACGGAGGGTAAGTATGATCCTTTCGCATAGTAGAGGGGCATTTTTGACCTTTTGCTTCTAAAACGTCTTTCACGAAGTCTTAGGCCCTAAACCTCTATCAACACCTTCACTAGGCTTTGAGGTTGGGTTGTTTTAGTGTATTTGAGTGAGAAATAGAGAGATAGGGGCTTAGGAATAGGAGATCATTGGTTTTAATGGAAAAAGGGGAAAGCTTTTCGCGTTCTAGTGTTCTGTCCGGCGGCTGGGTGGGGATTATATTTTTTGTATAGGTAGTTGGCAACGATCTTAAGGTAGACGTTGGAATATCCAACGACCTGTACTTGGCCTAAATGGCTGTCAGCTGGGTCTATTAAATTTTTTAAATTTTATCTTAATATAGGTGATTCGAGTTCTATTATTTATCTCCAGCCAAACTGGGTTTAGGTGATGCTGTTAAGTCCTTGCGCAAAGTTCGAGTCCCTGACAAAAATACCAGACTATCTTTTTATTGCTTCAGTTCAGTCTCTAAAGATCTTTTCAATGCTTTTCATCCTAATTAGTACCTCTTGAAATAGGGTCTCATTTTATGCAAAAATGTTACTTCTGAAAGTTCTTTGTTGGTCTTCCTTGATACATCCTAAACATTTGTGATTTAGAAGTTGTTCGTCTTTGAAGGTGGGATCAACCAGAAGAGCTGTTGCTATTTCCTATGGGCACAGATGTGAAGCCAATGTTACTATCCTTGAACAGCTGGTAAGAAAACCCAGAAGTTTGCAGTTTTTGAGCATTTGTGAAGAATAATGTTGACTTGATACTTGATAGTCTTAGTAGTTTTATTTTATTGAGTACTGAATGTACTATGAGCTTTTACTTAATTTGTTTGGTTGTCTGTGGAGAACATTATTTTCACTAAAAATGTTGATGATTAAGGGTGTCTTCAGTATGGAGGAACAATGTTTTTCCAATTTTTCCATGTTCGGTTGACCAAAACTTTTGGAAAATATTTTTTCTAGGAACACAAGTTCATTTAAAAATGACTTCCCTAATTGAATTTGGGAAAACAAATTCCACAAGTGGCATTTCACATTGATTGTGTCATCCCCACCCTCCAACACACCTCATTTTCAACCCCACCCCCTTAGTCTGTATTCCCCCCTCCCCTGTCTCCCATATTTTTTGTCTAGATTATATACAAATGGTTCTAGGATAATAATTTTTTGCTTACATACTGAACACAAGAAAATAAGTAAACCCATTTATTTTCTTGGAAAACATTTTCAAGAAAACTTTTCCAAGAAAATATTTTTCATGGAAAATAATTTCCTTCATACCGGACACACCCTAAGATGAACTTATTGTCAATGTAAGTTCCTGCTGTTTGTAGATTGACTGACCAAACTGTACTGATGTGCTGCCTTCTCCTATTTCAAATTCCAGTTAATGTTCATGTTTCCTGTCCAATTTCAGATTCAGTTGCGTCACAAACTTGCTAGATTGCTTGGCTTTGCAAATTATGCTGACTATGCCACTGATGATAGAATGGCAAAGTCTTCCTCTAAGGTTGGTGCAAATTTTATTGGTGATTGATTTTCTTTACAGAACATGGACAATTGTCCCAAAGAAGAATACACACTCCTTTTGGCTCCTGTTAGGAATGCATGTCTGTCTTTTAACTCTGTTCCGTCACTACTATGAAAAAAAAGAGAAGTTGAGAGAAAATACTGCTTGATTATTCCCTCATGCCATCGGCATTTAAATAGCTAAGTGTACATGTTCTAAGAATGGAGAGTGATAGCCTGTTTGCCCAAACTTCTAAAGTGCTTTTCAAAAAAGTACTTTTGGTGAGAAACACTTTGTGTTTGACTAATTAATTTTAAAAACACTTTTGAGCAGCAATTAGCGTTTGACCAAGCTTTTAAAAAGTGCATCTAAGTGTATTTTCTCAAAAGTGTTTTTCAAAAAAGTACTTTTGGGGAAAAGCCTCTTTTCTTTAGCTTCTGAAAAGCTTGTGCTACTCCCCAAAACTTGGCGAAACACCCACTTTTTAAAATGAGCATTTTTTAGAAAAAATACACACTTTTGGCCTCCCAAAAGTTTGGCCAAACAGTCTTTGAATCGAATACATAATTATGGGTAGTAAATCATGGTATACTATTTACAAGACCCTGGAATATCTACAAGATTCTAGCACTCCCCCTTAAGTTGATGCATACAACCCATATTTATCAAGCTCGTTACAAATGTAACTGATATGAAATCGGTGAGTGACTTGGTTAAAATATTTGGAAGCTAATAATTTGACTTAACTAATGTGCCTGCGGCCCTCAGTGTCAAAAGTTTCCACTTCAAGTCAAGTAAATGGGTGTATTCGGAATGTGCCTGCGGCCCTCAGTGTCAAAAGTTTCCACTTCAAGTCAAGTAAATGGGTGTACTCGGAATGTGCCTGCGGCCCTCAGTGTCAAAATTTCTCCAATAAAGTACTGGAAAAAGGTCCATGCGCTGGGGCATGAACTTAAGCTTTGCCAGAATCTGGACTGTGGGAGGTGTGTGACAGTTCGTGCGGAGGTATTTCTGGGAGATGCTTACTGGGCTTTTGTCACCTGTGCAAGAGGAAGTCCCTGGTGGTGTTTGTTTTTGCACACATTCCGATGCATACAGCCACCTCAAACAGTAAAAGAGGGAGGAGAACTCAACTTCTTGGAACTCTAGTGCTGTAGCGGGAGAAAGCTCACCTCAGAAAGGTCACCGAAAAAGGTTCTCAAATCATTTTGAGGGTATTGGGATGTCGGTCGACTGGTAGTTTGCAAAATATATGGTGAAAAGTGGTTAAAAAATATCAGATCTGTCAGATAAAGGCTCTTCGTCAACCAAAAACTGATGGAACTTTGATGGTAAGGTTAGATAGAATAGGCGACCCCCACAAACCAAAAACAGCGAAGAAAGTTTGTTGGGAAAAGGTCGCACACACTCCAGAGTTAAATGTCGGTGGTGCATGGATTCGCGTGATAGGGTTTCTGACAGTTAGTTTCTGGGGTTGAGTTGCATGATGAAACAGGGTCTCACTGGTATGTGCACGTACTGACAGAGAATGACAAATTCGTTGGACAGTAAGCACAACAACGATAACATACCTGGTGTAATCCCACAAGTGGGTCTAGGGAGGGTGATCAGTGATGTGTACGCAGGTCTTACCTCAACTTTGTGAAGGCAGAGAGACTGTTTTGGATAGACCCTCAGCTCATGTAAAGCATTTTAAAGCAGGTTTGAAAGTAAATACTAAATACAGTAGTGAAGAAACCATGTTGCAAATAATGTAGAAAAGAGCAGTAACAACAACAAATAATACAATACCGAAGCAAGGGAAACAAAAAATAATAATATGAATCATAGAAATAGAAGAGTAATAGTTATAGGAGAGTAGTAAGAATAGTAATAGGAAAGTAATACTAATAATACTTGGAAGGAAAAACTAGCCTACGCACAACTACCAACTAAACTTTTATTTAATACTCGACCTCCATATCTTCCTATCTAGGGTCATTTCCTCGGTAATCTGCAGATGTACCATGTCCAGTCTAGTCACCTTTCCCCAATGCTTCTTCTGCCTACTTCTACCTCTCCTCAGATCTTTCTTTCAAATGTCGTACAGTAAACACACTGGCCTGAAAATTGCACGACGATGGAGTTTCTCGCTTGTATGCTGCTGGTTACTGCACAACAGCTAATTTCTCACTTAATTACAGGGAGTAAATCATGCTATACCAGATCCTAGAATATCTACAAGATTCTAACAACTACCTTTTCTTTCCTTTTAATAGTCCTGACCACTACTTTATAAACAAGAGAAGGATGTTGTCCAAAATGTTAAGAGGTGTTGAATATCTTTTTTTTCCACTATATGCAAAGACTAACAAATTATCTCATAGATTGGAATGCTTCTTTCAAATTTGCAAAATGGATTGTTCTTCTGTTCTCATGATTTTGAAACTTCTTAGGTGTTTGAATTTCTGGAGAGTCTCTCTGCCAGCTTAAATGATTTAGCCTACAGGGAACTTTCAATGCTTAAAGCGTTAAAGGTAAGTTCAAATTTACAATATGTCAACTTCAGAGTTCAGCTTATGCTTGGTCTGCTTCACCTATATGCTTCACCTCTTGAAGATTTTTTTGTTCTGGTAATACAGAAGAAAGAGGAAGGTGAATCTCCTTTTGGCATGGAGGATCTCTCATACTACGTCAAAAGAATCAAAGATCAACAATTCCATATAAATTTTGGAGTAATTAGACAATACTTTCCTATCAATTTGGTGTTATCAGGCATCTTCAAAATATGCCAAGATTTATTTGGTAATCACTGCAAATTGCATTTGGTGCTGTCTTTGATCCTTCTTTCCTAACTCATCGTGCAAGAACGTAAATAATTAAAATTCTTTGTTCAATATTAGGTTTAGGTTTCAAGGAAGTTGAAGGTGCTGCGGTTTGGCATCCAGATGTTCAACTTTTTTCAGTTTCGGATCTAAGTTCTAAAGAACTTGTTGGTTATTTTTATCTAGATCTGTACTCCAGGTTATCCCAGCTCAATTATTCTTCTACATGTTTAATGTGCTTGCTTTATCAGTTTTATGGTAGAATACTTAAAATGTGTTACAATCTTAACAGAGTAGGCAAATATGCTCACACCTGTGTCATAGCTCTTCAGAATGGCTTACTAAGTAGTGGTTCTAGACAGGTAACTGCAGAATGTATCACTTGCTTGGTTCTAGTGCTTAGATTTTCACTTAACGACATTTCCTTGAATCCAGATTCCTGTGGCACTACTTGTTTCTCAATTTGAAAAGGAAGTTGATGGTCACCCTCAGTTATTGCAATTCTCGGAAGTGGTTAATCTTTTTCATGAATTTGGTCATGTGGTATGTGTTTTTCCTTTGAAGCACAGTGCAAAATTTAAAAACTAGTCTAAATTCCAGTTGTTTCTTTTGTCACGTTATAATGCAATTGGAGAGCAATGTTACTCTGGCACTTGCCTTCCAACTAATTACTCTGTTTTTTATTTTAGCCCATCTTGCAAATACTGTTTTGTCTAGTAATTTTAATTTTGAGAAAAACCTTGTGGAGCACTCTCTGACATTGCCAGCTAAGCGACTTGTTAGTCAAGGAGTGCACTGGATTTATTCCAAGTAACTACCACTGCCTTCAAAAAATGGTTTTACTTGGGTTGGATCCATGTTAAATCATTGCTGAGCTGCCGTACTTAGCAATTATACCGATCATCTGCAGCTCTAACCAAAGAATTGAAGTATGCTGCCATGAAACTATACTGTCTACATTGCTTTGAAGGAGAACTACAGAAACAGAGACATATCTTGTTAAACAGTTAAAGCTACTAGAAAACTTTCACAGAGAGATGCTTGATCTTATTCATAGCTGTTTGTGTTTGGAGTAAAGAGTATCATGTGTAAAATTCTGACACCCATGACGTAGGGAGGGCTGATGAGGTGGGGTCAAGGAGAGTGACTGATAGAATTCTACTTAAGCAAGCTCCCTAATAAGGGGTCATATATGATATGACACATTAAGTAAATCCCACATGGAAAAAGGAGAGAATAGTATATATAGGATAGAACACAATTGCATGGTACATGTGCTTTTTAGCTTGATATGGCGTACCTTAAGACAAATCTATGAGGTCTTTTAAGCCAAAGTGAACAATAGGTACTATGGGCTTGGTTTTTGACAAATATAGAGTCAAATCCGTACTCTCACAGAAGGATAATTGAGAAATGTAAGGAAGGATGCTGAGTCCTAAGGGGAGTCAGGAGTGTATGTGATGCCCATGAAGGAGGGCGAGGTGATAAAGACGTGTTAGGGCGAAGGACTGACAGATTCTGTGCTGACAGACTTTGTTTAAAAGGAGTGCATATGACACTTATCTCACATCAGAAAGAGAGAATGATGTCTTAATTATTATATAAGATGAGACAGAGCACACACATGATACATATGTTGTTGGGCTCAATGTGATATTTCCTAAGGGGTAAATCTGTAAGATCTGTTGAGTCAAAGAGAACACTATGTACCATAGACTCGAGCTGTGACAAAAATTGAATGACTAGCCACATAAGTCCCAAATCTTTTTGACAAAGAACTCTTTTGTCCTCCTAGTTAGATTCTGCTTTTTTAGTCCTTAGATTTCATTTGCCTTTGTTCATGCAGTGTTCTGTAGGGCGACATGTTTGCATAACAAGACCTACTGTAAAGGCAAAGTAGAGAAAATCTAAAGGGAAAACCATAGAACAACTGACATGATTAACGATAACTTCTCTCTTTTCTATTCTTTTATTTTCGTCCCTTTGTCCTCTTTCTTGCCCCTGCCTATCCTTTGCACTAGCTACACAATCATTTTTGACCCCCGCTAAGAGCTTCTCCTTTGGGTGTGAATGGTTTCATATTTGTTGATTGTTCTAAAGTTCATACCGATTTTCAATAAGTTTATTGCAAATAGTCAATAGTAGATTTCCTTTGGCAGTTATAATCGTCTCGGTTTTTCCTGGTATGAAAGTGTATCAGCAGGGGCATACTCTTATCCTTCGTCAGCAGAAATATGCCTTAGATCTCTTTCCTTGTGCAGACATGCTTAATTCTTGTTCTTTGGCCACTCTCACTAGTTGTACTGAGCTTCTCAAGTTGGACGTCACCTCCCTGTCTGATCTAGTATCGGTTTGGTTATGTTAGTTTTTTATACTATTATTTTAATAATAACCTGTACAAGTGTCAAAGATGATAGTAGGGTGTTTTTTTTTTTATATAATATAATACCCTATCCGTTCCACTTTTTGATAAGGAAAATATTACTATTTGGAAGTGAAATATTTTTTTTTACCACAATTCATAATACTAACAAGAGGTTAGAAGCAGGCACGTCGATGTGCTTGCTTCATGCCAAGGGTATTTTGAATTTCAAACCTCTTCATCCACGTGCCTCTTCCAGTGCCATCTCAACAGTATAAAAAAAGAGGCATGTGCCTTAGGCCCTCAAATTTGAGGGGCCCCAATGTTTAACAATAATAGGTTATAGGTTATCTTTGTAAAACATATGAAGTGTTATTTATAGAAAAAGTAAATTTTCATATAAAATGAAAGAATTATTAGAAGTTTGACATATTTTGACTACTATATCTCATGAAAGATAATATAGATTGATTATATTATCAATTGAAAAAAGATATTAGAAGAATCAATTGTATAAAAGTTATTAACATTTTCATAAAGTTTAAGGCCTCTGTTTGATTTTGGCTTTAGGCCACTAATATGCTTGAGTCACCCTTGCCTGCTTTATGCCGAGAGTTTTTTGGAATTTCAATGTCTACTTTAAAGGTACTTTACAAATGCTTTTCCACAGATAGTTTGGTCCCACGGGCCACGTCAATAAAAGCTTTTCTCAAATGTGTCGTTATATTGGGACTGATTAAAAAGGAAAACGTGTCACATAAATTGGGGCTGAAAAAATACGCAGGGCCACTTTTAGTATGATTTGTTGCGCCTGTGCTGGCAAGGGCTTTGCATCTAGTTTCTTCATATATTCAAAAAAGATTTGTAATTATAAAAGATGGTAATTTATAGATTTTATCTAGTTTCTAATCATGTATATCCTATTTTAAAAAGATTATGAAACTGATATCTGAATTAAGACTGAAAATTAGAAGGTTTTGATCCTCCATACTCCGAACCTCTTCATTCTTAGTGACGAAGCTTAAGATGACATCCCAAATAAAGGATTTTCCCTATAAAATCAATACTAGCGAGTGATTAATCGTAAAGAAAAATAGGCCAAATAAGCAGACTAGTTTTTTGATTTCTTAGGTCTAATATCCTTTTAGCCATCACTAAGTATAACATCTGAAAATTTTAGTTCATTACTATTATTAGATTCTTTGTTGTTACCTATTAGCAGAAATAAAAATAAAATATGGGGGATTGATAAAAGGAGAACTAAAATGAATCAGTTGGTTGGTAGACTTGATGATATTAACTAATCTCATATGTCGTCCTCCTATTGAATTTTTTCTATGAAATTGTAAAATCATAGTAGAATGATTAACAAAATTGAAGTTATAAGTTGTCGTCTGAAATAAATCTCTATTATCTTACGGTAAGTTCTGATTTTTGAACATCCTTTGCTTATGACTAGGGGTGTCAAATGGGCGGGTTGGGTTGAAATTGAAAATATTAAAATGGGTTGAAATAGAAATTGGGTTGGGTCTTGACCCGCCCAAGTTTACTTTGGGCTCAAATGGGTTGGGTTCAAATGGGCTTAAAAACGGGTTGGGTCTTGACCCGCTTAATTCAATAATTTTAATATATTGTTATTTAAGTTTTATAACCACAATTTGAATTTCAACTAAAGAAAATTTTAAAAAAGAAGCCACAAATTGATAGATAAATCTAAAAGATATAAAATAGAAAGTAATTCATACCTTTAATATAAGAACATACATTACATCAATGTAAATAAAGAGTCTTAAAATGGGTTGAAATTGGAGATTAAATTGGGCTCAATTGAGGATTCTCTTAAATGGGTTAGGACTTGAATGGGTTGAGATTGAATCCAATTCAAATTATCTTGAGCCCAACCCTTAAAATTATGGGCGGGTTAGGTGGGGTACCTACAATTGGGCTCAATTTTGACAGCTCTACTTATGACTATAAGGTATTAAGCAGGTAAAACCTTTTTCTATGGTGTACTAGTTCAGTAATTAGTCTGGCTTCGCTCCCTCTAATTTATGCTCCTGTAGATGCTCCTCTTAAATGTGTACTTTTGTTCTGATGTTTAGCCTAAATTTGGCGGGGCACCAATTTGTCAATACTTGTCATTTAGCTGTGGTACTCATGTTGATAAAATTTTACTTGTACTTCTCTATATAAAATCTCATGCACACTTCCGGATTGATTTTTGGAACAGCTACGCTAATTCTTACTCATCTATTTGCTTCAGGTACATCACATTTGCAACTGTGCATCATTTTCCAAATTATCGGGGCTGCGTCTGGATCCTGATTTTGTGGAGATCCCTGCCCTTTTGATGGAGAATTGGTGTGTTTTAAATAGTTTCCCATTTATATTGAGCTTCTGTATTGTTAGCTTATGGTCTTATAAGTTTGAAATACTTGTGCCAGGTGCTACGAAAGCCTCTCCTTAAGACTGATCTCTGGCTTTCATCAGGTACTTCCACTGTACTTTCTTTCCATTCTCGACTATTTTCAGTAGGATGAGACACTTCAAATATTTCAGATACTCAGACTTGCTACTGTTCTTTTTTCCCTTGCTCTTCCATCCACGATTGCTGCTGCAAGAAATGTTCTTTTGAGTCTTGAGAAGTTCCATTAAAAAAATGAAAATAATAAACAGTCACTTTGAGGAAGAAGCCAAAGAAAAAGGCCTTGTACATTTGCTTTTTTACTTGCTTATGTTAACCTTCATGCTAATTGAACCACAGACTTCAAGTTTGACACACCGGTTTCAATTCAGAAACCATGTTTGATGTAAAAGTTATTGCAAACAAGTTTGGTAATTATTTTATATCAGATCGTTCGATTATGTTAATCCTCTATCTCAGTCATATGCCTTTTGTAGGATATCACAAAGCCCATTAAGGATGATCTTTGTAAATCACTTAAGAAATGGCGATGCTCCTTCTCAGCACTGAAATTGAAACAGGAGATCTTTTATTGTAAGCCTTTCTATTAACTTGCTAAAACTTGGCAATTTACTGGTTCTCCTTCTAATCCATGAAAGGGTAATTTATTCTGTTCTTTGGGCCCTTTTAGATGCTAAAATTGGTAATTTGGTATTCTTCAACTCAAGCATGTATAACGTGATATTCTAGGAAATATAAGAATTTTGTCAGATACAACTGCTGCTGCATGTATTCAGAACTTGCGCTTGTCATGCATGCCATATTAATTTGCCACTATTTCATGACATGCTTACTCCTTTCCACTTATTCTATGATATATTCTTGGGATGTACAATGTTACATGTTAAATAATCAGAAATAATCTCATGTTATCTATAAAAGGAATCACAAATACCCTATGTCTCTACTTGCTCCAATCTGGATTTGTCCTGCTTCTGAACCTGAGCCCATTACCTTATGTTATCAGAACCTGTACCCTTACTGTGTAGGAGAATACCCAGTTGAGGCACACTCTAGGATCAAGTTTCCTAGAAATTCTTAGTGTGAACAAAGCAGAGACCCAAACACCTTCAGAGGAACAATATATCTATTCTCACTCTTTAAAGCCCCTAGAGTCTAGAGGACTGAAAATTGAGGATTTGAAGTGGTATTCTATTGAAAAGATAGGCAGCAACTAGAATGACATCCTCCCAGTAGGTTTTTGGTAGATTCATGGTAAACATAAGAGATCTTGCCACTTTTTAAAAATGCCTAATTTTCCTTTCAGCAATCCAATTTGTGTACTAATGTAGGGACTTATAGTTTGAGATTATCCATTGAACTTTGATAAACACCAAATCTTTTGTCCATGTATTATATGTCACTGTCAGATTTTTATTTTAGCCTCAAATTGAGTACAAGTCATCTTATAAATGACTGAAAGCAATAGAAAACCTCACTTTTGGCCTTCAATGGATACACCCATGACATCCTAGTGTGTGACGATCAATAAAGGTAACAAACCTTTGATTCCAGACAAAGAAACAGTTCGAGTGGGGGCCCCACATCATAATGGATAATCTAAAAGGAGTAGTACTTTTATCATCACTCAAAGGGAAAGAGTTTCTAGTATGCTAGGCATATTCACAAGCATCACAAAATAAAGAGTCAAACTCAGTTCTTGAAAACAAACTAGGATATAACTTCTGTAAAACAAAAAGGGATGGGTTCCCCAACCGCCATTGCCACTAAGATTATTTCTTGGTTGACATCCGTATTTCCTCCAAAAAAATGCTTTGACCAGACTCCAGAGTCTAGAGTTCCATCAAACATATATAAGCCATCATGCAATTTACCACTGTGAATCCACTTCCTTGTTTGAAGATCTTGAAAAGCACAATGATTAGGGAAAAACTCGCTACTACAACTTAGTTCCTTAGTGATGGCTGTAATAAATAAATGTAATGTCCCATTTCATGAGAAATTACCTTTGTGTGAAATGACCATTTTTCCTTCCCCTTAGTGTTATCATACTTTTTATGTGTTGAGAATGGTTAGCGTGGTCCCCGATGCGATTGGGTGAAATTTTGATGGATTTAAGCCTTTTGAGTGGAGTAAGAGCTATACTAAAATAGTTGACTTTGGTCAACATTACAAGATCCGCTCATCGGATGGTAATTTTGTCAGTTCCTTTGCATTCGGAACATCGAGTTTGGTCTTATAGGGTGGTTGGCTAGAGTCCCAAGACCTTAGGTTGAGATTTGGGTGCTTAGCGAGAAGTTGAGTTTTTGTCCTAAGAGAGGTCCGAGAGGATATTTCTTTCATAACGATCTTTTTTTGGAATGATTCCATTGAGTCTAGAATATCAAATTTAGTGGGGTAGCATATCTGGTTTATTTTTATCAGGTCCCGAACGAATCTCGAGGGTCCGTTCAGAGACTCTAATAAGATAGAAAATGCATTTTCTGGTGTTGGTGCAAGATGACCGTGGTCAATAGACCCGTTTTTAGGGCTGAAACAGCCCTGTTTTGGGATTCTTCCCTTTTTTTCTTATTTCCTCCATTTTCACTCGATTGGGAGCTTTGGAAAAGAGACTTTCGAGAAATTTCTTGAGGAATCTCGTGTAGGTAAGTCCTTTTATCGATTTTATATCGTTTTCTTCGAATTTCATCTTCAAAACACTTAAAAATCAAGATTTCAAATGAGGTTTTTCCCCCCAAATTGAAAAATTGTTATTTCTTTGATTTTAGGCCCAATTCCTACTCGTTTTTGATGGGGTTTTCAACCACGAACTTCTTTTTACTTGAGGAATTTGTTTTTCAACTAAATTCTGATTTTACCCTTTTCGAACACAGGCTAAATTTTTTAGCCCCCGCATAGGCTAAATAACACAAATAAGCTCCCATACGGGCGAAGCAATACAGATTATCCCCCACACGGGAGAAACAATGTATTCCACAATTTCCAACACTTCAATCTCATGCTATGATCCCAACCCATAGCCCAGTTCATAAGAATGATTAACTACCCAACCCAGTCTAGAAGAAGGATAAGGCAAACCTACCTCGAAGGCCGAAACTTCACTCGAATCACTCTACCGATGCTTTTCCTCTATCAATAGTCACGAAAAGATCCCCAACTATCAAAAATGGAAGATAGACATCAAGAGGGTTACAACGATACGCATATTACTAAGGTTACCAAAAATCTCATTGCAATAAAAAAAGTTAAATAAGAATTTTAGTTGAAAAACAAATCCCTCTAGTAAAAAGAAGTTCGTGGTTGAAAACCCCATCAAAAACGAGTAGGAATTGGGCATAAAATCAAAGAAATACCAAATTTTGAATTTGGGGGGAAAACCCTCATCTGGAATCTTGATTTTTAAGTGTTTTGAAGATGAAATTCGAAGAAAACGATATAGAATCGAGAAAGGGACTTACCTACACGAGTTTCCTCAAGAAATTTCTCAAAAGTCTCTTCTCCCAATGGCCAATCGAGTGAAAATGGAGGAAATAAGAAAAAAAGGGAAGAATCCCGAAATAGGGCTGTTTCAGCCCAAAAAAGGGTATGATGACACTGGCACCAGAAAAATGCATTTTCTATCTTATTAAAGTCTCCGAACGGACCCTTGAGATTCGTTCGGGATCCGATAAAAATAAACCAAATATGTTACCCCACTAAATTTGATATTTCGCACTCAACGGAATTGTCAAATTTCCGAAAAAATATTGTTATGACAAAAATACCCTCTCGGACCTCTCTTAGGCAAAAAACTCAACTTCTCGCTAAACACCCAAGGTCTCGGGACTCTAACCAACCACCCTACTAGACCAAACTCGACGTTCCGGATGCAACGAAACTGACAAAATTACCATCCGATGCGTGGATCTCGTAATGCTGACCAAAGTCAATTATTTCAATATAACTCCACTCAAAATCTCACCCGATCGCATTGGGGACCACGCTAACCATTCCCGCAACACATACAAAGTATGATAACACTAAGGGGAAGAGCAGAATGGTCATTTCACTCGTAAAGATAATTTCTCATGAAATGGGAAATCTAACAGGTTAACAGAAAACTCATGTACGTGAAGAATGGATGATGATGTAATATTAGGTGTACAGACAACAAAACTTGTTCCAGAAATGGGGGTTAGAGAGTCATTGGCTGTTTCTGACATAATTTTCTTTTGGCACTAGGAGAGTAGCTTTGTAAGCCTTTAGAGGAGTCTTGCATGTGTGTATTTGCATCAGAATCAACAATGCGATGATTAAGGTGTGCAGAAAAGGCAGTACCTGTTTGCACATAATTAGATGTGGCAAGAAAAGGTAAGTGAAGTTTGGTCAGGTGATTGCAAATATGTTGAATTTCATTTGAAGATAGTTTCTCCCGAAGATATTTCCCTGGATGTCTAGCCAAACCCCTTGATGGACCTACACGTTTTCCTCCAAGACCTTTTGCCATGAAGTTTCTAGAATGTCTCCTTTGTATGCCTTACTTTAGTGTTATCAAAAGTGTGCTTAAGTCCTGAAGCAAGGCGTAGGACATTTTGAGCGCTTTGTTTCGCTTAATGTGCGCGTCTGTGTTGTCGTCAAGGCTCTAAGACATACTTTCTCTTGCCAATGAGCGTCTCCAGAAGAGGCTACACTAAACAATTGACGTTTTACTTCATCCTAATTTTCAATTGATGTTTTAAATTATTCTAATTTTTTTCAATTCTTTTGTCCATTTTTTTTTATTCATGATTATTATTATTAGTCTTGGATTATATCCAAACATATATATTTGCATTTTGTCTCCATTGTGCTTTTTTTAGTAAAACTCACTCTTTGTTTGCGCTTTGCACTTAAATCTCCAATGGACCTTGGAGCTTTTTTATGCTTTTCGCTTTTGATAACACTGTTAGCTTTCCATGATAATCACAATGCAAGTAATCTTTATTAGAAGTGATTTCCTTTGGTCGGTCATGAAACATGGTTAACCCAGACTTGTTAATGGGAGCCTGATACAACAAGACAGCTTGTCGGCTCTCTTCGTGTTAAACGTAGGAGTATGCATCCTCAAGAGAAGGAAAGGGAACTTTGCCAAGGACTTGAACCTCGATCTGATCATACTCTGGTTCAAATTGATCATAAAATTATAGATCCTTTCCTTTCAACCAATTGCTAAAAAAGAGCTATATGATCTGTACACTTAGCTTGGAAATCCGGATAATAGTCAATCTCCTTCCATAAACCACTTACAACATCATATCCAATGTAGTCTACAAAGTGAGGACTCAGGAGGGTAGACTGTACGCAAACCTTAACCCTACCTGAGAGATAGAGAGGCCGCTTTTGATAGACCATGGACTTGAGAAAAATAGTCCAAAGCAGTTCAGAAAGAGAAATATGGAAGTACAAGAAAAACATATAGTAACAGAATAGTACTACAACAAAACAATATGATAGTTGAAGTACATGATCCAACCGGTAGTAACAAAAATTGAAGGACAAGAAACTACAAGAGTAATATTACGACTACTAGCATGGACGGACAACAAGACAATGCACTCCCACCTACTAACTTCTACCCTAATTCGTGTCCTCCACAACCTCCTATCTGAGGCCATATCCTCCGTAAGTTGAAACTGTAGCATGCCCTTTCTAGTCACCTCTTGCCAATACTTCTTCAGTCTACCTCTACCTCTCCTAAAACCATCTATAGCCAACCATTCACACCTCCGCACTGGGGTATCTATGGATCTCCTCATCAATCATCACATGCCCGGACCATCTCAATCTTGCTTTCCGCATCTTGTCCTCCACTAAAGCCACTCCCACCTTGTCTTATATATTCTCGTTTCTAATTTTATCTCTCCTAGTATAATAAATTAGTGATAGTCAACTCACCTTACTTAATGCATTAATTACAAATCTCAAAGATCTGAGCATCATTACCCTTGAGAGAGCAAACACACTTTGTTGAAATCTAGATCTTTTAAGCAGTATCAAGCAATAAATATTGCTTAGAGATTCGGGGGTGCATAGTATTCAAAAGTCATGTCATAACAATTGAATTCTCGAAATCCCATAGACCATTATTAGATGTGGTAGGTTGTTTATTCTCTCCACTAATATAACCAAGTAATTTTTTAGATTTAATATAGAGAAAACAAGACTTTGAGCAAGCAAGATACGTACAGCCGCATCTAGTTTCACAACATTGATTTGTGGAAGAATATTATTCTCCACTGTCTTTATGTCCTCCATAGTTTTAATAGTACTCCAAATCAGAAATTAGAATTTTCTAAAACTCTAGAAGGAAATTATCTTCAAATCAGTTCCTTAGAGAAGGAAAAAACTGGAAAATTGACGTACAAATCTGTCTCGCCGGAAAACCAGGTCTGCCTCATTCAGAACCTTAGCTCCGAGGATTTAAAATACCTGAAACTTGGTGAGTAGTCTCTTAATTGACAAGCGAACCGAAGCTATTAAGAATCTCAATTTTTCTTTTCCTGGAAGTAGCCTTTCTGGACAGCTTCAAGTAGGGAGAAAGCTCGATCTCTTTTTGTAAGAAAGGAACCCTAATGCTGCAAGGGAGAAAAATTCACCTCAAAAGGCAACAATGGCTCTGATTTCATGTAGAACTTGGGAAGGAAAAAAAAAGCTTCTTTGTATTTCAGTATGTCTTTACTTCCCATGAGAATGAGTAGTTATACAAGTGAATCCTAACTAATTAAGAACAACTACAATAAAAGAAAATATTCTATACCTATAATTACGTTAGTAAAAGGAAAAATAAAGTCTCCTCAAATGATGCTAATTAATTTACACAATTACCAAATACACATGTGCATAGAACTTTTATAACACTCTACTTAGGGAACTTTTGGTAGGACTCATGAATTATTAGAATGCTACCATACACACTGGGAAATAGTTGTTGGTTTACAAATATTTGATGTAGATGTCTTTTTTATTTAGTTTTCTATTGTATACG
This sequence comes from Solanum lignicaule, assembly GCA_029582545.1. NCBI lineage: Eukaryota > Viridiplantae > Streptophyta > Magnoliopsida > Solanales > Solanaceae > Solanum > Solanum lignicaule. Next base: position 36,941 of record JAJOOF010000733.1, read on the forward strand.
GAGGGGGAATTGGGAGATTGACGAGGATGTCACCCACATGTATTGGTGCAGGGTAGACAAAATAGAGGCACATCCAGATTCTTGTGTGATAAGAAGGCGCCACCAAAACTTAAAAGGCAAGTTCTATAGAGTTGTGGTTAGACCGACTTTGTTGTATGGGGCAGAGTGTTGGCCAGTTAAGAACTCTCACGTTCAGAAGATGAAAGTTGTGGAAATGAGAATGTTGTGATGGATGTGGGGGCATACTTGGAGAGATAGGATTCAAAATGAGGATATTTGACACGAGGTAGGAGTGATTTTGGTGGAGGACAAGGTTGAGAAGGCTCGGGCATGTGAATAGGAGATGCACGGATGCCTCAGTGCGGAGATATGGGAGGTTGGCTATGAATGGTTTCAAGAGAGGCAGAGGTAGACCAAAGAAGTATTGGGGAGAGGTTATTAGATATGACATGACAGTTTCAGATTATTTTGAGGACATGACCTTAGGTAGGAGGGTGTGGAGGACACAAATTAGGGTAGAAAGTTAGTAGGTAGTAGTGTGTTGTCTTGTCTTCCGTTCATATTAGTAGTTGTAGTGGTGCTCTTGTAGTTTCTTGGCCCTTGATTTTTGTTACTACATGTTTCTTGTATTATCGTATTATTTTGTTGTAGTTATTGTTCTGTTGCTATAGGTTGTTTTTATTATTATCTGTTGTTTCTTGTACTTCTGTTACTCCTTTTTGGGACTGCTTTGGACAAATTTTCGTCAAGCCGGGGTTTATCGGAAACAACCTCTCTACCTCTGAGGTAGGCCGTAGGGGATAAGGTCTACGTACACTCTACCCTCCCCAAAGACCACTTTGTGGGACTACACTGGGTCTGTTGTTGTTGTATACGGAGGGGGAGGGGTGGGCACTGCACTCACCACTCAGAAGGAAGATGTTGGAGCAATGACTGTTATCATGCTTAAATCCTTAAAACTATATTAGCTGGGAATATATTAAACAGATGTTTTGGACAGTTGAAGGTTGGTTAGTGAAGTAGAGAAAAGCACAAACCTAAGAATTTGTCGCTTTACATTTCAGAGTCACTTAACTGAAGCTTATATTCATCTTTTCAGGTCTATTCGATCAAATTATTCATTCAACTGAGAATGTTGATATTAATGGGCTGTTCAAGCATCTCTATCCGAAGGTATGATTTGTCACTCTTGTTTATTGGAAGAAAACTAATATTTGTGTGCTTAACTCTTCTTCATTTCTTCAGGTTATGGTAGGATTACCGCTTCTAAGAGGAATAAACCCAGCTTCATGTTTTCCACGAACTGCTATTGGCTATGAGGCCACTTGCTACAGTCACATCTGGAGTGAGGTGTCCTGCTCATCCTTGTTTGTATTTGTTTACTTAACAAGTTTGTCATTCCTGGATGTGTTCCTAAAGCCTAACAGCTTTTGATACATGTTTTCTTTTCCTCCATTTACTCCCTCTATTTCTTTTATATGGCACTCATTTTTATTGTTTGTTCCAAAAGGGATGACACTTTAAATACTTCAAAATTTCTAACTTTGAACTTTCTATTTACCATTCATGACATGCTCTTATGACCATAGAAATATCATGACATGTTTAAGATCACAAGTTCCAAGGACATTTTTGGTATGTTCTAAAAGTCTTTCTTTCTTTGTTATATTAAACTCATGCCCAACCAAACATGGCCATATAAAATGACATGAATGGAGAGTCAAATTTGCTAAATGCATCACGAGCTACCTCATGTCATGCTTTCTCATTAATTTTCCAGAATTTCGGCAGATTTTGGAATATAGATGTTCTATTTGATATATGTTTTGTGGTTTTGATAAATTAATCAATTTCTCCCTAGGTTTTTGCTGCTGATATATTTGCCTCGAAGTTTCATGATGATATTTTCAACCTGCAAACAGGCTTGCAATTTAGGAATAAGGTACCAAGTACATCCCTGAGATTACTCTCCATTTACCTTACTTGGATTTCATGTTTAGATTGACAATATTTCGGCTTACTTGTCAGTAACTTATGGTAATCCACTTAACACATATAGATGTCTGATTCTGCACGGATGGGTTAGTATTCCTAAAACCTGAGTGATTAGTATTGGGTGATCCTAATAAATAACCTAACATTGATAGATCACTTTTTCTTTTGCATATTTAAAGACCAGAACTAGCATTTGCAATAAGAGGTGTAATTTTCCTCTTCTTTTTGTGATTATCGGAGGCACAAGTTGTCCTTCGGGGACATCCGATTTTGAAGTAACATAGCCTGATATGTCCGATACTGCAATAGTTGCAAAACCTAGATTACCATTGACATGTACCTCAGATGTTTTTCAAAATTTCCAAATTTCATATCTAACCAACTGAACCCCCCTAAGCCACTAGGACTGCTGTGTCATCCACATTCAGCTATGTTTCTATCAATTTGACACCACCTCCAAGGGCCAGTAAAGGTGAAACTTAAAATTTCACTGAACATTAGAGAACCTTGTCTACATGCAATTCCCCCATTCTCTAATTACGATTGCAGTATAAGCCCCTGCTCCTTGAAATATTAGGGCCTTTCTGGCTATGAGTATTGTGTTTCACTTATTATTAAAGGTCTTTTCGTTTCATGACAAGACTCAAGTTGAGGAAGTCTTTGTGTTCCTTCGTAAAGTGAGTGCAGTTTCTAAAAACTGTCAGGGAGATCTTATCCTAAGCTCCTTGCTGAATTGCTCATGCATTTTCTGAAGTAATGACATGAGAAAACTGTCCTTTTTGGCACTTAAAAAAAAAATTTCGCTTTGTGATAGGTATTGGCTCCAGGAAGAGGAAAAGACCCCCTTGAAATGTTGTCAGATTTTCTTGGGAGGGAACCATCAATACAAGCTTTTCTTCACAACAGAGCTGATATAAACTAGAGCTATGTTTCACTTTTAATAGCAGGGTGATTTTTTCTGCCCCATCCTGTAACGTTGTAGAAGCTGGCAAGAAATATACTATTTCTCATTATGATAATACTCTAGGAGAAAAAACAAAAAATACCAGAAATGTGATGTGGTTGAGCTGTTGCTAATGTAATGTTATTCTCCCTTTTGGAGTTTCGTATTTATTTTTTGTATCAAATAACAATTTGCAATTGTGAAGTTATACGGTATCATATCCCTGTAACTGTTATTTTGTAACAGAATAACAAAAGAAAGTAGAAATATTAACGCCATATAAGAGCCGTGAGATGAAGGTGTTACAAAGGTCAATTTTATTTCACGGGGTATTTTTTGGACATCGTTATCTAACTTATATCCAGTTTTTCTCTTTTGAACTTGTTTGCATGACTACTCCTGTCATCTGTTCTGCCAAATAACAAAAAGGTATTAAATAATTGAAGATGCACATTCTTTTTCATTCTTCCCTGCTTTTCTCCTTCACTCTCATTTCACACATAAAAACTGAAGTTTATTGAAAATATTTTAGGCCTTTTATTAAGGTTGGCTTTATGCCACCATTTTGTTAAGCTTCCCATGGCTACAATCAACATTGAACAGCAAATAATTTAATCAGAGAGTAGGTATAACTTGTTGATGGTTGGAACAAGCTTTAGAGCCACTCTTTTTCTAGTAGCCAATCCAAATATCTCAGACAAGTTGACATCTTGAGCTTCTACTCCAGTAGGCAAATTCCAATCAAAGTGATACAACAAACGAGCCAATGATAACTCAATTGTAGCTAATCCAAGAGCGTAACCTGGACAACCTCTTCTCCCTCCTCCAAACGGTAGAAACCTAAAATCTTGTCCCCTGAAATCGATATCCTTCTCCATAAACCTTTCGGGATTGTAGTCAAGAGGATTGTTCCAATACTCTGGATCTCTTCCAATGGCATAGGTGTTGATCAAGACTCTAGTTTTTGCAGGTATTTCATAGTCATCGAGAGTACATTTTTCGATGGATTCACGAGGTACTAGAAGAGGGACAGGGGGATGCAGTCGCATAGTCTCCTTTATTACTGCTTTCATATAGTGTAGATGTTGAAGATCAAATTCTTCTACCTTTCCTTTATTAGCTGCAATTTCCCTTACTTCATCTTGTGCCTTTTTCATAACACTTGGATGTCTAGCCAACTCTGTCATTGTCCATTCTAGTGTAGCTGCTGATGTATCTGTTCCAGCCACAAACATATCCTGTAGTGTAAAGTATAATTGTGTCAGTAGTACTAATAATTTTTTTCTTAAATAATATATTTGTATTAATATGTTAATTAAATATTATGTATAAATATTAAGTTTGGAACCCAATTATTGACACTTGAAATTGTTATAATAAAATACAAAACCCTTAGGTTAAAATTCTGACTTCGCCTCTAAACTCATAGAAGTAGGGGTGGGCATGATATGGTATATACCAAAATACCATACCATATTGAAATTTTTAATACTGTGGTTGGTATTATGGTATTTGGTGTAGTGTACATTTTAATTTCTTTTTGTATTTGATACGATATTTGATATTTAGAAATAACATACCGGAATACCGAATACCATACCGAAGTATATAGCTACAAAAATAACGTATATAACTAAATGTTTAGAAGTTAAAACTTTGACTACTCTATTTTGATTGAAATGCATTTAAATTGTGATTGATTAACAAAAGAGTTGTGTGTACTAGATTTTGCATATATATTTTCTACATGTGTAATGTGTTAGTATGATACAATTAAGATTTGTTTTTTAATTGTGGAAGTCATAATAATCTATTAGTCGAAGTTGAACAACTTATGATTGCCCATTTATCAATACCGAAATCGAACTTTAATATACCGAATTGGTATGATAATGTTTTAAAAATGAAACTTTCGTTTCAAAACAAGAAAATTGAATTTGAATAAATACCAGAATAAGAGCTTTGAGGTTGTCATCGGTGATGGGCACTTGTAGATCATCTCTTTTCTGAACCCTCAGCAATACATCAACAAAGTCTTGTGAACCATCGCCGTTTTGATCATCATCTCTCTTTTTCATCAAATGCTCGTCTATTATCTCATCACAAACTTCTCTCAAATCCTTCAAATTATTCATCAATCTCTTCTTCATCCCACTCAACCAATTCACCCATTCCCAATCTGGAAAAAAATCCCCTAAACAAAAGCCCGCTAACAATGCCTGTGTCTCCGTCAATACACTCACTAAATCCTTATCTTTCAATCTATCATCAATAAATCTCTTCCCAAACGCCACTCTACACAAAATATCATTCGCAAGAGCAAAAAAAACCTGACTCAGATCTAGTTCAGACGATAACTCGGAATCAGAATGAGACGAAATCAATTGTATCATACGGTTAATTTCCTCATTTCGTATGAATTGAAACGAGTTAACTCGTTTTGAACTGAGTAATTCCGTTACGCAGATTTTTCTAGCTTGGCGCCAGTAAGGACCGTAAGGTGAAAAAGTGATGTCCGAGCAACCGAAGGAGAGGTATTGAGCTGCAATGATTTGTGGGCGGCTGCAGAAGATATGGTCATTTGTTTTGAGGATGAGTTCAGCTAGTCGAGGAGAAGAGATGATTAGAGTTGGGATTTGGCCGAGTTGAAGGTGGATTATTGGGCCGAGTTTTTGAGAGAGATGGAAGAAGGTATGGTGGGGCATGTCGGTGAGGAGATGGAGGTGACCCATTATAGGGAGAGATGGTGGAGATGGAGGCCGACGCCATCGTCGTCGGTCTCTGATTTTGTAAAAGAGAACTGTGCAAGATGTAAGTGATAGTAGAAGTAGAAGAAGTAGTAGTTGCAGAATTGATGCTTCCATTTCTTCTGCTTTTTTGCTCTTTTTTTTGAGAACTTTATGGACAAAATTTTCGGGGTAGTGTACGTGTTTAATGTGTATGGGGAGTGATGTAATAATTTTGGAGTTTTTGAACATAATATATACTCCCTAGTAGTTGGGCAGAAGGCCGATAGTCTACTACTGCTCCACCACAAGTTACATGAAATCATCTTATTAAGTGTTAAATACTCTGTATTTAAATTTATGTGACACTTTTTTATTTTTCGAGAGTCAAACAATTTATGTTTGATAAGAAATTTGTGCATGAAATTTTTAATTTTTTTGAAATGAAATTTATATATTTATAAATTACGTATAAAAAGTATTATTAGTCACAATAATTGATAATTCAAAATGTTTAAAAGATCTATAAAAAATTTATGGTCAAAGATGGACTTGCTTGAATCTCAAAATCTGAAAAGTGTCACGTAAAATGGAAAGGAGGGAGTAAATACTTGATAAATATTACTAATATTTATAAATTTTAGGTGGTATTGATTAAATGATTTTAAAATTATTACTCTGAAATAAAAATTATTTGACATGATTTCCTCACTTATTTCTTTACTTTCAAAATAAGTATTTCTTTACCATCTGTAAAAGCAATTCTAGACTTGTAGAGATTCACATTTTGTCCCTATATTTCCAAGCAAATTAACACTACAACAAATTACCTTAATTTAAATGTTGTAATTTGTTAGGTATATATTTAATAAATTTTAATGATAAATATGTAGATTTTCTTGTCCCGTTTCATTTCATTTTAATTATTTTTATATTAAAAATAAATATTTTATTCATTAATAATTTAAGTTAATTTTTTTTTGCATACTATTCATAATATCAAATAATTATATAAATTAATAATAATAATAAAATTTAAAATTTAAAATATTAGTATTAACAAAATTAATTTAATAAAATACATATATAATCATTTTTAAAAAATAAAAATAAATTAAATACTCCACAAATATATAAAACAAAGACTGTATTTGGTTGATTAAACCCAAAGCTGATGATCTTCCTCAATCCCTACTCGAAATTTTGAGTTTGGCGGTTGTAGATTTCAATAAGAGTATAGTTATCTTTTTAACGTGGGTTGTGGTGCACTGATAGGAGCGTTTTATCCTTAATTAGAAGTCTCAAATTCGAGTTCTGGATATGGAGAAAATCCTATTATGAGTACCACCCCGAATGAGCCTTGCAAAAAACGATCCAAATTTAATTGGAGCTCCAATATGAGCTCCAAACATCAAATAAAAAACAAAAAACAAAATAAAATTGTATACTCAGTTGATGTGACTTTTGTCTTATTTAGAAAAAAAGCTAAACATTATCGGATGAAATCCTTCTACTTGATAAGCTCGTGTTTGAAAAATCATTTCTGTCTCCTAATTGACATCACATGTCACATTAAATTTATTTATAAGAGTCAAAAATACATTTAAATTATTTTTTTGGAGTTTTATTAATATCTAAATTATCACTTATTAGTTTGAAAAATACACTTCTCTTTAATTACACTCTCATCTTAGTATGTGTAATACACTTTCTATTTTATTTTTAAAAAATCACTCCACATGAACAATACATTTCACTTTGACAAAAAATAAATAAATTATTAGTATTAGTTAAAGTTAAAAATTAAAGTATTATTATTCCCTAAAAAATTGTAAAATAAAATGTAAAATATTTTTTTACCCCACTTTTACCTTTCCTCTCATCGTACTCCCACATCCCAAATTTTTAGCTTTTTCTTTTTAAAAAAAAATAAATATCATTTATAAAAGTTTTAAAAAAAAATTCTTACTTCATCTCCCCTCCGCCCAATCCCTTCAAATAATAATTTAGATATTATTTTAATTTTTTTTTAAAATTTTTTTTTATTCCACCCCACA
>JAJOOF010000734.1:0-44056 GCA_029582545.1 Solanum lignicaule
GTTATTGTCTTTATTAATGATATCCTCATTTACTCTAGGAAAGATGAAGAACATGCAAATCATTTGAGGGTTATCCAGCAAACTCTCAAAGATCGCCAATTATTCACTAAGTTAAGTAAGTGCGAGTTTTGGTTGCATTCTGTTACTTTTCTCGAGCATATTATGTCTAGCGAAGGGATCCGAGTGGATTCTCAGAATATAGAAGCAGTGAAACAATGGCTCAAACCTACCACTCCTACGGATATCAGAAGCTTCTTGATTCTAGTGGGTTATTACAGAAGGTTCAAGGAAGGATTTTCATCCATATCTTCTCCATTGACTAAGTTAACTTAGAAAAAGGTTAAGTTTCAGTGGTCAGATAATTGTGAGAAAAGCTTCTCAGAACTGAAAACTAGGTTGACTACAACTCATGTTTTGAATCTACCGAAGGTTTCAGACGGTTATGTGATCTATTATGATGCATCCAGAATTGGCCTAGGTTGTGTGCTGACCCAGCGAGGTATGGTTATATCTTATGCTTCTAGGCAGCTTAGGGTGCACAAGAGGAATTATCCAACTCATGACCTCGATCTTGCAGCAGTAGTGTTTGCACTTAAAATTTGGAGACATTACTTGTATGGTGTTCACGTAGATGTGTTCACAAACCATAAGAGCTTTCAGTATGTGTTCACCCAGAAAGAGTTGAATCTGCACCAGAGGAGATGGCTTGAGTTTCTCAAGGATTATGATATGACTGTGCATTACCATCTTGGTAAGGCCAATGTACTAGCAGAGGCCTAATTCAGTTTATGAAGCTAAGGGAAGAATTTCAGCTCGTCAAAAATAGACCTAAGACAGAAGTCCTATGCAGATATAAGGAGAAGGAACTTTAGATTTTGGGATAGATGATTGGTTTTACTGAAAGTATAACCTATGAAAGGGTGATGAGATTTGACAAACTTGGAGGAGTCAGTTGGTAGAGGGAGTTACTTAGGAAACAGAAGCAGCAATGAAGGCCAAGTATCCTCATCTCTTTCCTTCCGATTCTATTTCAACTTGAGATAATAGTTTCCCCTCCAGTATCTCAGTTTACTCTTCCATAAATTCAGTCTTAGTATCATGTTCCTTCAAATGTACTTGCATTTTTAGCATATTTGCATGTTCTTGGAACTCAGTTCAGTCAGATATCAGTTTTTAGTACTTAGTGATAGTGATTTCAACTCTTCTCTCCATACCCAGCTAGTTTAGACTTCATTCAAGGATGAATGCTCCCAAGGGGGAGATATTGTAACACCTCGGATCTCAAAACAAAGAAAATCCTAGTTTTCAGTAAAGTTGGTGCCAGTACGAACGGAACCACCCACGGACCGTAGGTAGGATCACAGACCGTAAGTGGGGTTCCGTCGTTAAGGCTAAAGTCTTAATAGTCTCTGATCCCACCCACGGTCGACCACTACGGTCCGTGGTTGGACCTACGGACCATAGGTGAGGGTCAACAACCAGTTAAATGGAAATTGTTGATGGATCAACTTCAAATGGTCATCACTCTTAGAAAGAAAGGAATTAGGTGGTCCAAGATACACCTAATGATATATAATTGAATCATCTTTCCAACGCCACTTAATTTGCTAAAATCCTATCTCCGAGTAAAAATTTATGCTAGTTTAAGTGAAGCCCTGTCAGGCAGACTTGACCGACGGACCCAAACTACGGCCGGTAGGTCAAACGACAGACCGTCGTTCCTTCCAAGGATGGGCTTCACCAGAATTAAATTAGGGTCATTTTGTTCCTTTCACTTATGCGTTTGGCACCTAAACTATGTCGTTTAACCCCTAAACTACGTAGTTTTGGTCAGTTTTAGCCTAATAACTTAATTAGAACTTTCCAAAGTCAATTCATTCTCAAAAAATTCATCCAATTAGAATGAAAAGAGAAGAAAGAAATTGAGCAGCCCTAGTTCAAGAACATAACAAGGTTTCGTCAGTTCCAGCCCCGAAATCAAAAGTTTTCGCCGTGAAATTTGTCACCAGGTATATGGGATTTCACTTGCGAGTTCCTTTCACCCATTAGGTCCCTAGATTTCAATCAGAATCTTGATTATGTCAATATTATCTAGACCTAGGGTTTCTTGAATGCTAGAAATTGTTGGGTTTCAGCTGTTAGAATAATCCAAATCAGATTGTCATAAATTCAGTATCATTTTGTGTAGATTGTTTCATAAATTCAGAACCCTAGCTGTGTAGTTCTTTCAGTTGATGAATTACTCATGCTAGGTCAGTTAAACAGATATACATGCTCCAGTTCTGAACGTCACATTATTAGTATATTTCAGCATGAACCCTATTTTTTGTTATAAATCTTGAGAAGCTTTAAAGACAACACTTGAGTTTTAAACTGAGTTTTAGAGAAAGTTAAGATGAGTTTTGAGAAAGAGCTTCAAAAACATGATTAGTATGACAATCGAGTAGGCCATCAATGTATGAACAATATGGTATCTAGATATACCATCAATGTTTATGTAGTATGACTTCCCGAGTTATCAATGATCATAGTATAATATGATTTTAAATTGTTTTTTAGAAAGATTTTTCAAGTATGAGTATTTGCATGTCAGTATTTTGAGTTATTCACTATTTCAATCATAATGTATCATATATATGCCTCAGTTAAGAATGTTTCATTATCAGTACTTAATGTTGCATTTTCGGTTAGCATGTCAGTTCTTGAACTATTCTGTATTACAAAAATTCATTCATAAAATGTTAAATACATAATAACTTGGGAGAAGCTTAATACCGAGTGGACTAGGGCCAGTCACCCTCAAGTCCCAGAACTACATACCCCGTAGGTTGTAAGTTGCCTCTGCGGGCATTATTTTAGTGATCACACCAGTCATGCCTCTATACCTATCACGACCTGGGGTTACCCCCTAGAAGTAACATAGCGTACTTGACCCCGAAGGGGTCTCATACAAGCCCTTAGCATAATCATTACATAAAGACATAGAATAATTGCAAAAAATTTAAAACTTTTACAATAGAAGTCAACTTTTTTTCATATATGAAAATAAGAATCTAGACTTGTCTCAATCACCATATAGTACAATAGAGAGTACACATAGGGTCAAAAGCCCTTTACATCAATAAAGTCTCAAAGTAGGAAAGTACAATAAAACTAGAAATAAGTAATCCGTCCTCGAACTTGAGGACTCACCAAGATTAGGGAATAGTCAACCCAAGCTTCACTTGAAAGGAGAAGTGCGTATCAATGACTGGAACCTACTCTCATAGAATGTAGAAAATATGGGTTACCACAAATAATGTACTAACTATGGAAGTCATCCACAAAATCCTTAAAACATGCATAAAAGGGACATTTAGTTGAAATCATGCCTTTATCAAGTTTAGAAACCATTATGCACATATATGAAGAAACATAAGTCAACCAACATATAAGCAACCCAAAGCCATACTAGTACAATGTAAACGTAAGATCCCATAACCCTACCAAATGCTAAGTACCACATTTAAGTCACCAACAACATACATATCTTACTTTACCTTAATCATGTCCAACATACATAAGTAAGGAGTCATTCATGTTCATAACTCGTAATAAGTAGAGTCAACCTTAACATTCATACATACCTTTCATACATAATCCATAAGTTATCATAACATAAGAGAAGTCCAATACCCCCACTCATACTAAGAAAACCCTACTTGCGCAATGCATAAGTGAAGTCCCATGCCGCCACTCATACTAAGTAGTATCTCTCAAGAAGTCATAATTAAAGTCCATGTTCTTATCATAGTTCATATTCATATCATATAGGGAAGTTTAACCTTAATTACATAGACCATGTGAGCTACATGGAATCCGGTGTTCTACCCCCATACCGACAAGAGGTATCCTACTTGCCTAAGGTAGAACTTTCATAATAGGTTTTAGGTAGATTCACTAGTTGAAGACCTATGTGGGCACATAGTTATTGGGTACGGGGATTGCTACTAGAAACTCGGACTACTAGCATAAAAGGTTTGCATCCCATGAGACAACATACATTGGGAAGCCAGACTTGCTAAACATAAAAGATTCCATCTCATTGTTCATATCCGCTCAGTGCTAAGCATAATTCCCTTTAATAATCATATTAAGTCTTTACTTAAGTTCATGTTCACAAGAGAATGCACTAGGCACCCAACCAAAATAATACCATAAGAGCTCATAGAATCATTAAGTGTGAATGTCCTTTCAACCTTAGAACCATCAACATGTGAGTAACCTTTCACACAACATTCACAGTGTTTCATGAGAATAGACTTTCAATCAACACAACAAACTTATCATAACATACATACATACTTCATGTATAATCAAGTATAAGGGTATAGGGAAGAAGGATCTCACATCAATACCATACCACAATTACGAAGGTCATATGATCATTATTATCTAAGTAAATCATGAACTCATATACAATCTTCATCAACATATATAAATCCTAGGTATTGCCCTTCAAGGCTAGGAATCAAGATCAACCCTAAATTCAAGAATTATCACATTAGATAGGGGGATTTCATGATTCAACAACATAAACAATGTATACATAATTAATTGTCAATCTCTCATCATCAATCAAGCCATACATAGTTCACAATTTAGGAAGTAGGGGAAATCATGGGTCCAAGGGAGATTTTCATCAAAATCCAACAATACTCCATTAATCGAACCATAAATCAACTTAATCAATCATAATAAACCATAATTAAACAATAGAAATCGTTTTGAAAGAAAACCCATGACTAGATGAAAACCCTAGGTTTTGGAAGTCTTAAAAACATACTTTGAAGGGACTTCTTGGGGGATAACTACCCAAGAATGAAGAGCATCCATACCTTAGGTTGAATTCCTCAAGAGATCGTAGAAGAAAGACTTTTTCTTGAACCCCTAGCTTGACCTTGACCTTGTTCTTCAATGGAGGTTTTCTTCTTAGAGAGAGAAATATTTGACAGAGAGGGAATAATTTCTAATTGAGTGATTTGAATTAATGAATTGAAAAATAGTGTTTTATCTTTTTAATAGTCTTAAAATACTTTAACTAACCCAAAATAACCGTCCCTTAACTTAACTAACCCTTAAAGCAATTTATCAAAACACCCCCACTAAGGCCGAACTAAGACAACACCTACATGTGTGATCCACAGACCGTGGATGGGTCCACAGACCGTCTTGCTAGGGTGTCATTTGGTTCATAGACTGGAAAATGGGGGATTCATTGGGGAGACTAAGTCTCAACCCACGAATCCTCAACCACGGAGCGTGGGTCCACCCATGACTCGTGGGTGCCCAATCATGGTCACAAGCTGTTTTTGACAAGTTTGGGACTTTCCTTTGGGTCCTCCTTAAGGAACCGTAGGGGGGGGTCCTAGGGGGTCATGCCTTGACGTGTAGGCCCTAAATCATTAGTAATAGATTTGGGAGGGCATTTTAAGACTTTTATCTTCATGTTAACCCTATTTAGGACACTAGACTTCAAGTTAGGCTCTAGCTTAGGTCATTAGATTTCCGAGGTGTTACATTATCTCCCCCTTGGGAACATTCATCCTCGAATGATGATCTTGACACCAAACTAAGTTAGAAACTCAAGACTAACAGCGCAACACACATGAAACATCAAAAATGTGTAAAACTTATAAATGCACTATTCATCTCATGCACTATTCAAAAGGAGAAAACTTCAACTCCATTTCACAACATGGCCCATGCAATATGAGTAAGTAGGAACTACATCTATCAACCCAATATGCATGAAATACAACATAAATCATGTTCATAGGAGGAACTACCTTCTCCAACTAAAAGCAAGCTCCACACAACAATATGGAGCCAACATATCACTTCATCAAAACATAACTAAGTATGTTCATCATTTCACCTCATGAAGTCAAAAAGGCAATCATCATACTAAAATGCAAATCAACATGAAGAACATATAATCCATGAAAACTCAATTTATACTAAACATGAATTCTCACAAGAACATGCACAACATAAGGAAATCATAAAGAAAACTCATAGCACATATGACTTCCAAAACACCAAACTCAAGAAAACTACTTACCTCAAGTTTGGATAGGAGTACAAGCAAAAAGATGAGGATAACGGGACTTCATATCGGCCTCGGCCTCCCATGTAGCACCCTCAACTAAGTGATTCCTCCATAAGGCTTTAAGGGAAACTACTTCTTTGTTTCTTAACCTCTTAACTTGCCGGTCCAAAATATCCACCGGGACCTCTTCATAAGAAAGGTTCTCATCAACTCCTAAACCCTCTAAAGGAAGGATGGATACCGGATCACCAATGCACTTCTTAAGCATGGAAACATGAAATACTGGGTGAACCGGAGCCAACTCATTTGGCAAGTCCAATTCATATGCAACTTTTCCAATACACTTTAATATTTGATAAGGGCCCACATACCGGGGACTAAGCTTCCCCTTTTTACCAAACCTTATCACACCTTTCATAGGTGAGATTTTCAAGTAGACCCAATCACCAACCTCAAATTCAAGATCCCTCTTTCTAACATCGTCATATGACTTTTGCCGACTTTGGGCCGTCATCAACCTCTCTCTAAGGAGTCAAACTTTTTCAATGGCCTCATAGACTAGTTTGGGACCAACTAGAGCAAATTCACCTACTTCAAACCAACCAACCGAAGATCTACACCTTCTACCATAAAGGGCATCAAACTGAACCATGGCAATACTTGAGTAGTAACTATTGTTCTAGGCAAACTCAATCAATGGGAGATGGTTATCCCAACTACCCTTGAAATCTATCACACATGCCCTCAACATGTCCTCTAAAGTTTGAATGGTGCGTTTCGCTTGACCATCCGTTTGAGGGTGGAAAGCGGTACTAAGTTTAACATTGGTACCAAGTCCTTTTTGGAATGCCTTCCAAAAATGTGAAGTAAATTTAGTACCCCGATCCGAAATGATACATGAAGGGACCCCATGCAACTTTACTATCTCATTGATGTATAACTTGGCATAGTCTTCCGCTAAAAATGAAGTCTTGACGGGAATAAAGTGGGCTGATTTTGTCATCCTCTCAACAATGACCCAAATAGAATCATGTTGCTTTCGAGTACGTGGCATCCCCACAATAAAATCCATATTTACATCCTCCCACTTCCAAGTGGGAATATCTATATTTTGGGACAACCCTCCAGGCCTTTGATGCTCGGCCTTAACTTGTTGGCAATTCAGACACTTGGCTACAAAACCCGCTATATCCTTCTTCATACCATTCCACTAATAGACTTCCCGTAGGTCACGATACATCCTACTGGCTCCCGGATGAATAGAATACCGCGAACCAAAAGCCTCTTCTAAAATTTTCTCCCTTAAGCCATCAAGATCCGGAACACATAATGTACCTTGGTACCTAAGCACCCCATCTCCCCATTGGGAGAAAGCCTTAACGGACTTATTGAGAACCGATTCTTTCAACTCTATTAATATGGGAACAAGGTGTTGTTTAGACTTCACATCAACCACAAAGGACAATTAGAAACTATGATGGACCATGAATCCATCCTTTGTGGAATCCACTAGTTGGACACCTAACCGGGCCAACCTATGCACATCACGAACTAATTCTTTCTTCTCATCTTCTACATGAGCCACACTACCCATGGACAATCTACTAAGGGCATCCGCAACTACATTAGTTTTGCCGGGGTGGAACAGGACACTCATGTCATAATCCTTTCAAATTTCTAACCATCTTCTTTGTTTGAGATTCAAGTCTTTTTGGCTAAACACATATTCAAGACTCTTATGGTCAGTAAACACATCTACATGGACCCCATATAAGTAATGTCTCCATAATTTCAAAGCAAACACTACTGCTGCTAATTCAAGATCATGAGGCGGATAATTCTTCTCATGGACCTTGAGTTGCCTTGAAGCATAGGCAATCACTTTACCACGTTGCATAAGGACACATCCCAAACCCACTCGAGAAGCCTTATAATATACCACAAACCAATCGGTACCCTCCGGTAAGGTCAACACCGGAGTGGATGTAAACCTATCTTTCAATTCTTGTACGCTTTTCTCACAAGCCTCTGACCACATAAACTTACCTTTCTTTAGAGTCAAAGCCGTCAACGGAGAAAAAATGGAGGAAAAACCCTCAACAAACCTCCTATAGTAACCGGCCAAACCTAAGAAGCTTCCAATATCAGTAGGTGATAGAGGTATAGGCCAAATCTTGACCGCATCTGTCTTTTTAGGATCTACCTCAATACCCATACCTGACACAATATGACCAAGGAAAGCAACCGATCTTAGCCAAAACTCACACTTGCTAAACTTTGCATACAATTGGTGGCCTTTAAGGACTTGCAATACAATCCTCAAATGATTCATATGTTCACCCTCTCTTCTCGAATAGATCAAAATATCGTCAATAAAAATGATCACAAACGAATCAGGATATTGCCTAAATACCCTATTCATTAGGTCCATGAATGCCGCCGGGGCATTTGTTAACCCAAAAGACATAACCACAAATTCGTAGTGACCGTACCGGGTCCTAAAGGCCGTCTTAGGAATAACACATCCTCTTACCCTTAGTTGATGGTAACCCGAATGAAGATCTATTTTGGAGAAATGGTTAGCCCCTTAGAGTTGATCAAATAAATCGTCAGTCCTAGGAAGTGGATACTCATTCTTTATAGTGACCTTGTTCAATTGGCAGTAATCAATACACATCTTAAGAGACCCATCTCTCTTCTTTACAAACAATACCGGAGCACCCCATGGAGATATGCTTGGTTGAATAAAGCCCTTGTCTAACAAGCCCTTGAGTTGCTCCTTCAACTCTTTCAATTCGGCCGGAGCCATTCTATAGAGAGGGATAGATATGGGTTGTGTATACGGCAAAAGATCAATGCCAAAGTATATTTCCCGTTCGGGAGGAATGCCAGGCAAGTCATCGAGAAAGTCTTCCGGAAACTCACCAGGGGACTGACTCTAAAGAAGGGACCTTGGACTCAACATTCATAACACTAACAATATGATACATGCACCCCTTGGAGATAATTTTTCTAGCTTTTAGACATGAAACAAATTGACCTCTAGGAATAGAATTCCCCCCTTTCCACTCTAAAATTGGCTCTTTTGGAAATTGAAATTTGACCACAAGGGTCCTACAATCTATTGAAGCATAACATGCATGCAATCAATCCATGCCCAAAATTACATCAAAATCAGGCATGTCTAATTCTACCAAATCAACCAAAGTGACTTTATGAGACAAAGAAATAGGACAACTCATGTAGACTCTTTTTCTACTACCGAGTCACAAACCGGGGTAGACACTGAAAAAAGGTTCTAGTAACTCTTCGGGGAACACTTAAAATTTCATAGCCACAAAAGGTGTAACAAAATATAAAGTGGAACCGGGGTCTGATAATGCATAAACATCAATGGAAAAGACTTGCAACATACCTGTAACAACATCCGGTGAGCTCTCTTGGTCACCTCGGTATTGAAGAGCATAGAAACGGTTCTTCTTGGGAGCATTGGAATTTGAGCCACTTGGAGGGACTTGCTTGCCCTCTCTCCCTTGAACCTTTAGCATGGGACAATCTCTCTTCATATGACTGCTTTTCCCACAATTAAAGCAACCATCCGTGCCAACTAGGTACTTGCCTTCATGTTTCTTGCCACACTTTGCATCATAACTAGGTCTTTCAACATAAAAGCTACCACTATTACCTCCTTGTGTCTTAGGGTTAGACACCCTATCTTTGTTGACCCTTGGAGTGCTAGATGAGCCTTGGTTGGAAAACGTCTTCTTGAATTTTGGTTTACCTTGAACCTCAAACTTACCCTTGGAAGAATTCCCATTATCGGTCCTTGCCCTTTTTACTTCTCTATTCACTTCCTTGAGCTTTTGTCCCTTAATTTGCTCGGCGTGAACCATAAGACGTGAAATATTCATACTTGGAATGAGCATTGCCGAACGACATTCATTGACTACCAAGTTGGATTTTCCCATAACAAATTTGTTCATCTTGGCCCTAGAGTCCGCCACTAAGGTTGGAGCTTATTTAGACAATTGGGTGAACTTAAGGCTATACTCCTTCACACTCATACCTCCTTGGTGAAGGTTGATTAATTCTTGCATCGTTCTCCCCTCAACTCTAGTGTGAAAAACCTATCAAGGAAGGCCAACTTGAACACTCCCCAATCATACGGGCCCGCTTTTATGATTCTCTCATCCTTCCATTTCTCATACCATACTTGAGCCACATATTTCAATTGGTAGGCGACTAGTTCTGACTTGGAGACACACCCATAGCATCAAGCACCTTAAACACTTCATCAATAAACCCTTGTGGATCTTCATCCAATTTGGAGCCATAGAATATAGGGGGATTCATTCTTGTGAAATCCCTAATCCTTGAAGTGGTTGTAGTTGCATTGGGGTTCACTTGAACTCTAGCATCCCTAGTGACTTGAGTTGTTAAAGCATGAGTCAATGTTTGGAGAGCCGTCCTTATCTCCACATTGGTCATAGCCCCTTCTTCATTAGGAGCTTGAGAAACTTTAGGCCCTTGAGGACCTTGGGGAGGAACTCCCTCATTAGCAATCTCCTCTTCCACTCTTCTTGTAGTCATATTCCTATATGCACAAGAAAAGGGTTAGGAAAAGGACTTCATAGAGTTAAAACTCTAAGGGACGACTAAGGAGTAATGAAAGAAGTGAAAGTTCCTAAACATCTTATAGCCTCTCATTCATAAGTATGGTGCGCTTCACACTTATGAACAAGACTCTACTACACATGGTTCATGAGACATCATCCTAGAATCATTCTATAACCTTACGCTCTGATACCAAGTTTGTCACGACTCGAGGTTACCCCCAAGAGGTAACATGACGTACTTGATCCCTTGACCCCGAAAGGGTCTCATACAAGCCCTTAGCATATTCATAACATACAGACATAGAATTATTGCAGAAAATTTAAAACTTTTACAATAGAAGTCAACTTCCTTTTCATAAATGAAAATAAGAATCTAGACTTGTCTCAATCACCATCTAGTACAATAGAGAGTACAAATAGGGTCAAAAGCCCTTTACATCAATAAAGTCTCAAAATAGGAAAGTACAATAAAACTAGAAATGAGTAATCCGTCCTAGAACTTGAGGACTCACCAAGCTTAGGGAACAGTCAACCCAAGCTTTACTTGAAAGGAGAAGTGTGTATCAACGACCGAAACCTACACTAATAGAATGTAGAAAATATGGGTTAGCACAAATAATGTACTAAGTATGGAGGCCATGCACAAAATCCTTAAAACATGCATAAAAGGGACATTTAGTTGAAATCATGCCTTTATCAAGTTTAGAAACCATTATGCACATATATGAAGAAACATAAGTCAACCAAGATATAAGCAACCCAAAGCCATACTAGTGCAATGCAAACGTAAGATCCCATAACCCTACCAAATGCTAAGTACCACATTTAAGTCACCAACAACATGCATATCTTACTTTATCTTATTTATATTCAACATGCATAAGTAAGGAGTCATTTATGTTCATAACTCGTAACAAGTGAAGTCAACCTTAACATTCATACATACCTTTCATACATAATCCATAAGTTATCATAACATAAGAGAAACTCACCATAACCCCTCTTAAAGCCTACTTGTGCAATGCATAAGTGAAGTCACATAACCCAACTCATACTAAGTAGTACCTCTCAAGAAGTCATAATTAAAGTTTATGTTCTTATAATAGTTCGTATTAATATCATATAGGAGAGTTTAGCCTTAACCAACATAGACCATGTGAGCTACATGGAATTCGGTGTTCTACTCCCACACCGACAAGAGGTGTCCTACTTGCCTAAGGTAGAACTTTCATAATATCTTTTAGGTGGATCCACTAGCTAAAGACTTATGTGGGCACATAGTTATGGGGTATGGGGATTGCTACAAGAAATCCGGACTACTAGCGTAAAAGGTTTCCATCCCATGTGACAACATACATTGGGAAGCCGGACTTGCTAAACATAAAAACTTCCATCTCATTGTTCATATCCACTCGGTGCTAAGCATAATTCCCTTTAATAGTCATATTAAGTCTTTACTTAAGTTCATGTTCACAAGACAATGCAGTAGGCACCCAACCAACATAATACCATAAGAGCTCATAGATTCATTAGGTGAGAAAGTCCTTTCAACCTTAGAACCATCAACATGTGAGTAAACCTTTCACACAACATTCATAGTGTTTCATGAGAATAGCCTTTCAATCAACACAACAAGCTTATCATAACATACATACATAGTTCATGCATAATCAAGTGTAAGGGTATAGGGAAGAAGGATCTCACATCAATACCACAATTACACAAGTCATAGGATCATCATTAGCTAAGTAAATCATGAACTCATATACAATCTTCATTAACATATATAAACCCTAGTTATTGCCCTTCAAGGATAGGAGTCAAGATCAACCCTAAATTCAAGAATTATTACATTAGATAGGGGTATTTCATGATTCAATAACATAATCAATGTAAACATAAGCAATTGTCAAGCTCTCATCATCAATCAAGCCATACATAGTTCACAATTTAGGAAGAAGGGGAAATCATGGGTCCAAGGAAGATTTTCATCAAAATCCAACAATACTGCATTAATCTAACCATAAATCAACTTAATCAATCATAATAAACCATAATTAAACAATAGAAATCGTTTTGGAAGAAGACCCATGACTAGATGAAAACCCTAGGTTTTGGAAGTCTTAAAAACATACTTTGAAGGAACTTCTTAGGGGATAGCTGCCCTAGAATGAAGAGCATCCATACCTTAGGTTGATTTCCTCAAGAAATTGCAGAATAAAGACTTGTTCTTGAACCCCTAGCTTGACCTTGACCTTGTTCTTCAATGGAGGTTTTCTTCTTAAAGAGACAAATATTTGAAAGAGAGAGAGAGAGAGAATAGTTTCTAATTGAGTGATTTGAGATAATGAATTGAAAAATAGTTTTTTATCTTTTTAATAGTCTTAAAATACTTTAACTAACCTAAAATAACCGTCCCTTAACTTAACTAACCCTTAAAGCAATTTACCAAAACAACCCCACTAAGGAAGAACCAAGACAACACCTACAGGTGTGATACACGGACCCTATCAACAAACCATCCTGCTAGGGTGTCATTTGGTTCAGAGAATGGAAAATGGGGGATTCATTGGGGAGACTAAGTCTCAACCCACGACTCCCCAACCACAGAGCGTGGGTCCACCGACGAATTGTGGATGCCCAATCGTGATCACAAGCTATTTTTGACAACCTTTGGACCTTCTTTTGGGTCTTCTTTAAGGACCCTTAGGGGGTCCTAGGGAGTCATGCCTTGACGTGTAGGCCCTAAATATTTAGTAATAGGTTAGGGAGGGAATTTTACGACTTTTATCTTCATGTTAACCCTATTTAGGACACAAGACTTCAAGTTAGGCTCTAGTTTAGGTCACTAGATTTATGGGGTGTTACAATACCTCTGTTAGGGTATATTGGATCCTCTCGATGGGGCGTATACATCGGACTCCACATTTAGCTCATGTGGTTTTATGTCAGTTATTAGTAGATCCCTTGTAGTTAGATTCTATTGCATTGACCAGGTTATTAGTTACAGTCAGATTTCAGTCTCAACATGTTATAAACTTGGTCATTGCATTCAGTTAGTTCATGTTCAGTATTCTCAGTATAGTATTGTGCTTATATCTTATCATTGCTCAGATATATTCTTGGTTTAGTTATGATTATTGTTCAGCTTTATTCTATCCTGCATGCTCAGTACCTTTCAAGTACTGACACATACTATGTGCTACATCTTCTCGTGACGTAGGTTCAGGTTCTCAGATTCTAAATCATGCATAGATCGGTTTTGGATCTTCAGTTCAACAACATCAGTGGTGAGTCCTCATTCTTCGAGGACGAGTGACATGATTATCTTCCTTTGCTTTTAGTTCTAGTTTAAGTTTTTCTAGGCCTAGCTGGGGCATGTCCCACCATTTCTAGTCAGTAGAGGCTTTACTTCAGACATAGTTAGTCTCAGCTTTAGCGTTCGAGTTTGACTTTTTAGTTGTTGTTAAACTCTCAGTTTTGATATATTCAAATAGTTTATGGGTATTCCCCGTCATTTCAGTTTACATGATGACTTATCTTTCGCATAATATTTTTGTACTTCAGTTTACTTTAGTATGCTTATTATATGCAAGCAAGGTTAGCTTAGGGTCACTCGTGATCCTAGGTCCCATGTCCGCATCCTGGGGTAGCTTCGAAGCGTGAGAGTAGGAATAGGCACCCTCTAAGATATACCCCTGGGCCGCTGGTGCTCACACTTGAACTGTTGGCAAGTGAAACACCTAGAATCAAAGTCTGCAATATCCCTCTTCATGCCATACCACCAGTAATGCTGACTTAGAGCATGATACAACTTTGCCGCTCTCGGATGAATGGATTATCGTGAACAATGGGAATCCTCAAGAATCAATCTAATCAACTCGCTCGTCTTGGGCACACAAATCCTAGCTCTGATCCTCAATATGCCATCAAAATCAAAGGACAACCTCCTTGGCTTCCCCTCTCAACACTTTGTCTCGAATGAGACATAAATTCTCATCATCAAACTGGTGCTCACGGATCTGCTCGACTAAAGAAGACCAAGCCTCAGTAAAAACAATCATCCCATCACTCTCCTCTGAATTTTGCAACCGAATAAGACTGTTAGCTAACATTTGAACATCTCTAGCCAACGGCCTCTCCTCAATACTGATGAGTCCATAAATTGAACTCATTTAGGGCTTTATTTTAATGGAAAGAGTGTCCTTGAATGCTTCTTTTATCTCAATACCTTATTAAAATGCTGAAGTTTCAAGTATTTTGAAGTTTTAGTGAAAGCATGGACACTTAGGCGCAAAATGGAGCAAATAGGGCTGAAAAAAACAAGAAATGGAATCGTGCGGATCACCGAGTTCCAGTACGCGAAGCCTTGAAGGAAGTGCATCAAAAGAAGAGGAAAGGAGCAGTCGGCGAGTCGCCGATCAGTTCCGTGAAGCAGTACTGTACCACCCAATGATCCAGAATGCGAGGATGCTAAAGGCAAGACACTGAAGACGATGAGCTGACCTAAAGATGGATCGCCGAGTTCATCGGCAATCTCGACTAATGTCGCCGAACAATCCTCCGCAGCACAATCTGTGAAAACTATAAATACTAGTTAGAATTGTAG
This sequence comes from Solanum lignicaule, assembly GCA_029582545.1. Lineage (NCBI taxonomy): Eukaryota > Viridiplantae > Streptophyta > Magnoliopsida > Solanales > Solanaceae > Solanum > Solanum lignicaule. Next base: position 15,317 of record JAJOOF010000734.1, read on the forward strand.
TCTGGAGGGATCTTTTTTAGGAGAATTTTGGAGGAATTTTGGAGTGGAACAATTATTATTATTATTTTTACTTTAGAACATACTTTAGTAGATATTTTTCTCTCAAGTTTGGAGAGGGTTTTGTGCAGACTTGAAGAAAGGAATTCTTCTTCCCCAAGTTTGGAAGTGGGTCTTCTCTATTCATTTTCCTTTGCTTAATTTAAGGTTTAATTTCTTATACCCAGTTGATTTCATTATCATGTTAGGTATTATTTCTTATTTCTTGATCTGTGGCTAAAAACACTTATTCTTGGGGTGTGATTTAGCAAATATGGGTTGATATGCTTGTTGGGTCTTGCTTACTGATAGGTTAGATGTATTTTAATGGTGATTTCATCTAATGGTTGTGGTTTAAAATAAAGGGTTTGTTGTTGCAAATACAAATCCACCCATGTGTTTTCGGCTTGCCCGAGAGGGAGGTCGCGAAACTAAGACCACTAGATTGATGGCCTAAGGAGTGGGTCGACATAAGGTTCAGCCCGAGAGGGTGAGCCCTAGTCCCATATCCTAACACTCAGCTCGAGAGAGTGAGTGAGGTAAGACGTAGGTTGGTCTTCATGCGGCAAATGGGTGTCCGAGAGGAACGCATTTGAAATGGGGTAAGTTGCCCGAGAGGAAAATTATTCTGCAAATTTCCTATCGAAAGCATGTACCCAACAATTTAGCTCAACTTGTATTGCGATCACATCCCAAGAACCTTTCCCCATACTTGATTTTCTTGTTTATTTTGCTGTTTTAATACTTGTTACAAAACCCCCTTTTGATAGTTAACACTTTTGTGTCACCCCCTTTAATTTACAATGTCTTTTATCGCAAATGTCTTTAACTACAACTAACTTGAATAAAATTCGAATTGGTTATTAATTCTCAAAACTGCTCCCTTGGGACACAACTCAAACCCTTGGTTGGGTTACTATATTATCGACGATCGTAGACACTCATACAGTAGGTCAGTGTCGCTGGTCACGATAAGCATCAAATACTAAGCGCGAGAAGACTCCCCATGCTAGGAGTCTTCCTACTCAAAGCATCGACCACCACATTGGCCTTCCCCAGATAGTATAGAATGGTCACATCATAGTCCTTCAACAACTCAAGCCATCTCCACTGCCTCAAGTTCAGATCCCTCTTACTGAATATGTAGTGAAGACTCTGATGATCAGTGAAGATCTCATAATGCACCCCATACAAATAATGATGCCATAACTTAAGTACAAATACCACAACCGCCAACTCCAAATCATGAGTATGATAATTCTTCTCATGGGACTTCAACTGCCTAGAAGCATAAGCAAGCACCTTCCCTTTCTGCATCAATACACCACCCAAACCGACTTCTGAAGCATCGTAATACACTGTAAAGTTCACACCCTTCTCTGGTAGAGTTTAACACACGAGCCAAAGTCAACAAAGTCTTGAGCTTTTGAAAGCTCTCCTCACACTCTTCGGACCACTGAAAACCCACACCCTGTCAAGACAATCTGGTCTATGGAGCTGCAATAGTGGAGAAACTCTGAACAAATCATCGGTAATAGCCTGACTAAACTCCGAATCTCAATAGTAGAAGTAGGTCGCGTCCAACCTCTAATTGCCTCAATCTTGGCTGGATCTACTCTAATACCCTTGTTGGACACAACATGTCCCAAGAATGCCATATAATTAAGCCAGAACTCACACTTTGAGAACTTGGCATACAACTTCTCTTCCCTTAACCTCTGAAGTACAATCCTCAAGTGTCGGACATGGTCCTCTTTACTCCTGGAGTAAACCAAAATATCATCGATAAAGACAATCACAAAACAATCAAGGAATGGTTGAAACACCATGTTCATTAACTCCATGAATGATGCAGGGGCATTAGTCAACCCAAAGGACATCACTAGGAATTCATAATGCCCATACCGAGTCCAAAAAACTGTCTTAGGAATATCTGATGCCCTAATCTTCAACTGATGATACCTGGACCTCAAATCAATCTTAGAGAACAACGATGCTCCCTCTAGCTGATCAAAGAAGTCATCAATACGTGGAAGATGATACTTATTTTTCACTGTTACTTTATTCAACTGTCTATAATGAATACACATCCTCATAGTTCCACCCTTCTTCTTCACAAACAAAACAGGGGCACCCTAAGGCGACACACTAGGGTGAATAAACCCCTTACTCAATAAATCCTGCAACTGATGCCTCAACTCTCTCAACTCTACTGGAGCCATAGGTTGGGAGGAATAGAAATGGGCTTAGTGCCCGACTCCAAATCAATAGCAAAATCAATATCTCTATCGAGAGGAACACCAGGAAGATCAGAAGGGAACACATCGAGAAACTCCTGAACCACGGGAAAAAAATTTATGGGAGGTGGCTCAACAGTAGTGTCTCGAATAAAAGCTAAGTAAGACAAACACCCTCTCTCCACCAATCTCTGAGCACGGATGAAGGAGATGACCTTGTTTACATCCCTACTTTATTCAGATAGGATAAAACGTCGTGGTGACTCAAAAATAATCAATTAGATCAATTTTTAAAGAATTTTAAGAATAAACGAATTTTAAAGGAATCGCCACCTAATTTTAGAAAAAACTAGGAAACCAATTAAGTGATCTATGAAGCAATTAGATTCTAGGTAAGGGGCTCAAGTTATTTCAAAGGGAAGGTGTTAGGTATTTTTCGAAATCCACAAATCTGGGTCTCGACTGAAATCATTTTTTTCAAATTGAGGAGGAGATAAAAACAATATACAAATATAATAAACATACGATATACACAAGAAATTTTAAAAAAAATATAAGACACGGCCTAAAGTTTGCCTAACATCGATATATACAAAATAATGAATGAAGACTATAATTCGAACTTCATTCGAATAGCTTCAATGGGAAGTAACTCCGGGTACCTGTAAAGACACTTAGTAAAAATATTAGTAATAAATAAATATGAATAAAAATAAATAAATAAAATAATAACTTAAAAATAAAAACTCATCTTATTAACATGGAAAATTTTGGAAATCGACGGTAATTTCTTCATCGACAAATTCTAACATATAAAAAAATATAAACATAAACTAAATTTCCGTCTTTTAAAATAGGGAGGCCTCAAAAACCGACGGAAAGATTTTTTTCATTGCCCATGTGAATAAAATCATTTCAACAAACTGATCACATGCTTCCGTGAAAACTTTATTCAATATAACTAAATCAACAACTCATACATTTTAATTAGATATAAAGTTATATATTTACTAGTTTAAAATCTGTAAACATTAACACAATCAAAAAGTAAAATAACAATGAACAAATAAGTAATTAAATACTAACTAAGAACAAATTTTATGTGACCAAATATAATATTAATATCTATTAAATTAATAATCTAAGCACATATCACTACACTACACAGTAAACAAATACTAATAAACTACTTAAGCTACTCATTGACCCAAAATGATTTACAAACAATTAGGATGGATGAAAATTGGATAAAAGCAGTAGACAAAAATAAAGAAAGAAAAGACGCCGGAGACGACATTGAGCCATGTGTTCATAAGAAGATGCTACCAGTGAACAATAAGATACACATATAATAAATAAACAATGCAAAGTAAATAAATAAACGACAGAAATAAATTCAAAGAAGAAGTAAGAGGTCACCGAGGTTGTTTTCCGGCCAGATCTGATTGACTTTATTAAATAGTCGTCATCGGAGCTCTGCCTGGTTCACCGATTTTCCTCCTATGTGGAGCTTCTTATTGTTGCTATTGTTGTTCACTGCGTGCTGTTGTGCGAGTTCACCGTGTTTCAGAGTTGAGGCTAGAACACCTGCAAAACAAAGAAATCATGAAAGGAAAACGGAACTGATGGAGTTTTGGTTGGGGGTTGTTTGGAATCTGGTGGTGATGGAGGTGTTTTTCGGTGGGTTTCCGGTGGTTTGGATCTCGAGAGATCACTGGAAACGATGGAGAAAATGAGAGAGCAGCGTGGGTTGGGGTCTGGCAGAGTTAAATCCGGTGGTGTTTCGCCGGAAAAAGGAGAAAAATGAATGGGGGTTTGGGTTGCCAAAGCTTGGCCGGAATCCAGGGTGGTGGTGACCGAAAAATTAATGAAAATGAAATCCCTTTGTGAATAAAAATCTGAAAATTCTCAACCCTAATAAAAAAATATTTCACTATCCTTAACTTAATGACTAAGTTATTGTTTAAATAAAAAATTGAAAATCACTCATAATACAATACCATTATCTTAAAACTGTGGGTCAAACCAGCAATTAATACAATATCTTTGTATGAAATCTTATTCATATTTGAATGAATTTCTGGACTGTGCAAAATATCAAAATGAATTTTAACAAATGTAACGAATAAAATGAATATTAAAAATGTATTGAACGTAACCAATGACATGTAAAAAATGCAATTTAACAAAAATAGTGATTTAATCACAATGAACAAATATTTGAACGTATTCAACCGGTTGTGACAAAAAATAATGTAATTAAAATTAACTGAAAAAGAAAATCTTGAAATTTTGACAAACAAGAATAAATATCACTAAACTTATTTAAAATTATAAAAAAAAAATGTATTTCGAACTATTGAATAAACAGAATTTAAAAGGTACGAATTTTGAAAATGTTAGGCCAAAATTGGGTGTCAACGACTGTCCCTTTCGTTGGATATGATTGATGAAAGAAATCATGGACAAAGAAAATTGACAAACTCGATTTTGGCTGAACACATAACCTTTCAACGAAAGTCTCCTCCGACTTGAGCACGAAATAGATAGGGGTACATCTTTCACCTCCGAATAGATGCGACTAAAATGAAAATATCTTTCAACACAAGTCTCATTGACTTGAACACATAATAGATAAGGTGCACATCCTTCACCTCCGAATAGATGCGACTTAAATGCAAATATCTTTCAACGCAAGTCTCCTCCGACTTGAACGCGAAATAGATAGAATGCACATCCTTCACCTTCGAATAGATGCGACTTAAATGCAATGACCTTCTCGGCGAATGAAAATGAAATGGCCCTCTTGGCAAATGAAAAATGCAATGACCTTCTCGAGAAATGAATGGCCCTCTTGGCAAATGAAAAATGCAATGACCCTCTCGGAAAATGAAAATGCAATAGTCCTCTTGGCAAATGAAAAATGCAATGGCCCTCGGCAAATAAAAATACAATGAAAAATGTAAATGATGGATGACTCAATGATTTTCCATTGTAACGAGGTGGATGACTCGATGAATGTCTATTGTAACGAGGTGGATGACTCGATTTTCCAACTGTAACATGGCTCGGTGATTGTCTAACTGTAATGAGGTGTATGACTCGATTTTCCAACTGTAACTAGGTGGATGGCTCGGTGATTGTCCAACTTTAATGAGGTGGATGGCTCGGTTATTGTCCAGTGTAACGAGGTGGATGGCTCGATGAGTGTCCACTGTAACGAGGTGGATTGCTCGATGATTGTCCACTGTAACGAGGTGGATCGCTCAATGATTGTCCAACTATAACGAGGTGGATGTCTCGATGATTGTCCAACTGTAACGAGGTGGATGGCTCGATGATTGTCCACTGTAACGAGTTTGATGGATCAATGATTTGTCTTGAAAGTGTCATCGCCTCAGTGTTTTCATCTGTTCCTGTACTTAGAAAAGGAACAATTAGTAGACACAATGTCGCCTTAGCTAGCGACTTAGTCAAGAAACCTTGAGAAAATATTCTTTAAAAGATAATGTGTACAAAATGCTTTATCATTTTGACACATGTGAGCAACCAACATTTTACTCTTGACCATTTTGTGTTTATTGCAACTCATGTCTTATTGGGGATTTGTACTAGGAGTTGCTGGCTCGCCGTGGCAATGCTAGAGATTTGTGATTTGACTTTGAACTTCAAGCAATGATGGATCATTTGGAGTTGACTATCAAGCTTCTGACAGTACTTGTTGGAATTTTTGAGGTCTTCCTCAAAAATTCTGTCCTAGTTAGAACTTTTGACAAATCTCAAAATGATCTCCAAACTTTACTTGTTGGAGATAACACCTTTATTGTGATTTTTTTCTAGATATTCTCAAAAATTATGTCGAAGTTTTTATTACAAGGAGAAAAGAAAATTACAATGGGTATATGACCGAGCTGTTGTGGCGCCTACATAACCTGTTGATGATGAATACTGCAAAGAATCTGAGACAAGATTATCAGTAGAAAATGTACAATATAAATAGATTGAAATAGAAAAATATTATTTTCTGCAATATTCAAATCCTAAAGACAAGATATATCATATTTTTGGGACGGACAGCCCAATGAAGTAAAATAGGCGTTTCACACTAACGAAATTAGCCTAATGTCACTTTTTACAATAATGAACAAACCAATTTTATAAGAGAATGCAAAATATTTTTTTATTAAAAGAATCTACAAAACATGCTTTGCAAGATATTAAAATGGTGGGTGAATACCCATTTTTTTTATAATTTTTTTTTTATGAATAAAGAATGTGATGAGACAGTAAAATCTTGACTACAATTGGTACCAACAGTAAGGACTGCATGTAAATCTCTCTCTTTTTCTAACTTAGATTGAATTCAAGGTAATTACTATGGCTTCAAGTGGTACCTTAAACATACTTAAGGATCAACAAGATTTGTTCATCTTACTTCAAACAAAGGTTTTGAATCGTACCAATTCTCATGTTTCAAGTTCCCTCACAACAATAAAAGTCCTATTTCACACATAGTTGAAGCATTTGATTTGAGGATATTTTTCAAAGTACACTCACACTCACAAGAATGTTCAGTGCATACAACTGTGATACCATATGCTTGGCCCTTATGTAAATCTTCACTAATGTGAGAACATTTGAGATGAGATCATGTAGGGCTTGTCATTGGCTTGTAACGTAGGCATAGAGACGGGTAGAATATATATTTGGGATAAGAGTGACTTAATTTCTCCTTTAGCGGCACACTAAATTTGTGCTTTTGACGATTGATACGCCTTTGGCGTTTGATCCTCTTCATTGTCCCCCATTTTTCGACTTCTTTTGAATTCTCATTTGTTGGAGCTTTTCCTTTTTCACCCCTTTGTTTCGACTTCTTTTGAGTCCTTATTTCTTGGAGTTTTTTTTTCACTCCTTTCTTTTGAAGTTTTCTCCATTTTTTTTGGAATATTTTCCTTCTCTTCTTTCATTGACTCTGTAGAAGTGTTTTTGTCTGTCTTTATTTCTTTCTTTTCTTTCTTTTTTCCTTTTTCTAGAAGTTGTTTTAGCTTTCTTGACTTTGAGAGATTTTATATCTTTTGACTTTGGCATCTTGAATTTGGATCATCTCTTATATTCTGCACATCTTTGGTGCACTCAAGAAGGTTGGGCCAAGAGAAAGAGATAGTGCATGTAAGCACTCAGAAGGGTAATGGCTAAGATGTGGTTTCCAAAGAAAAGGCTTCAGGCTCAAAGTGGAAAACTAGAGATTGATGTCATTTGGTAGGCTTTGAAAGGCACAATCGGATAAAAAAAGGCCTACAATCCTTTCCCAAACCAAACATTACTCAGGATTTCTCCTCGATAGACATTCAAGTCAAGTTCTAGATCAACAGTGCGATGCAATTGAATTTTGATCTAAAGTTCACCACACAATGCACATGAAAACCATGAGGTTGACTTTATTCTTATCTTTAATGCGCAAGAGAATTTTCAAGCATCACAAAAGTACGAATGAGAGGTACCAAAAGATTCTATGGTTTACCACAAAGTCAGTCCTCTCCATCATATCAAATATTTTGCATGCTGCTAACTGTATTGGTCCCAACTGAGTTGAAGATATGACTCTTATGATATATATACAATGTTTTTTTTTTTTAAAGAATGAATACCAAACCCAAGAAGGGCTGCCTAGTTCATGCTTATATGTTTTTGAAAATATGCACAAACTATTTGAATCTTTTTTTTTGAATTTAAAAGAATGAATATTGAACCCAATAAGGGCTGCCTACGTATCTCACCAAGATGAGAATCAGGTTCACGTAGTTCGTGCAGATATGACTTTGAAAATATACACACAATATTTTTTTTTGACTTTTGAAAAAATGAATACCGAACCGAAGCAATGCTTGTAATTTCAGCATCCACTTACATCCTCAGTCAGAGAATATATTTTGACTTTTTGTACAAACATATTTTGTGTTCTCTCAAATGTGTGCGAGTGTACCTATCTTTGTATTTTTCTTTCTTGAATGTGTCTTGGAACTGTGTTCTCCCAATTATTCATAAAACCATGCATTGTTATAATCATCTCCAACTGTTGTCAGGGACGATTTTCCTGCAAAAATATGAGAAATGCGTGAAAGCAGGGATATCAAAAATAAAAGAAATAACCAAATAGATGAGTGTGATAGTTAAAGACTCCCCTGATTTGTGTTTTCTACTAGTTATTAATGTCTTGTGAAAACTAAAGACTCAGCTTTCATGAGTTCTCTTATCCCTTGCCGCTCCAGACGAGCAATAATCTTGAAGCTGTCAAAAAAAACTTAAAAGGTAAAAGTGACTTGATATTTATGCATATGAAACTTTTGATTTTTTCTGAAAAAAGAATAGACTAGCATACAACATATTAACATATGACATTATATCATATAACCCACAAACAATGAATGTATGTCTTATACAAATGTGCCTTGAGTGTTGACCCATCTCAGGCAAATGCGCTAAATTCAAGGTTTTGGCTTCGTTCTACACTAGTTGACTAAGAGTGAGCTTTGAAAAGAGACTTGGTTAGCCGAGCTGGACAAACTACGGAGTGAAGTATAATAAACGACGTTGGATGACCACAAGTCAACTATTCATTTATCACTAACGAAGAATTCATAGGTGTTTTTCTGAAGGGCAGCAGTGGATAGCCACGTAACTGCCCTTTTTTCTAATGCAATTTATTTGCCATTTGACGGAAACCATGTCATGAAATGCAATGACAGTATACATATAAATAAATAAATAATGAATAAACAATAAGTACAGTATACAAAAAATCAACAAATATAGAAGATACAAGATATAACAAAATAAAAGAAAAATTCTTCTCAATTTTAAAAAAATGAACTCATAATGGTTAGAACCTCTATATCCTTAGTGGAGTCGTCATTCTGTTTACATCCCTACTTTATTCAAATAGGGCGAAACGTCGTGGTGACTCAAAAATAATTAATTAAATCAATTTTTAAAGAATTTTAAGAATAATAGAATTTTAAAGAAGTCGCCACTTAATTTTAGGAAAAAACTAGGAAGCCAATTATGTGATCTATGAAACCATTAGATTCTAGGTAAGGGGTTCAAGTTATTCCGAAAGGAAGATGTTAGGCATCCTTCGAAATCCACAAATGTGGGTCTCGATTGAAATCATTTTTTTAAAATTGAGGAGGAGATAAAAATAATATACAAGTATAATAAACATACAATATACACAAGAAATAAAATAAAAAATAATATAAGACATGGCCTAAAGTTTGCCTAACATCGATATATACAAAATAATGAATGAAGACTATAATCCAAACTTCATTCGAATAACTTCAATGGGAAGCAACTCCGGGTACCTGTAAAGACATTTAGTAAAAGTATTAGTAATAAATAAATATGAATAAAAATAAATGAATTAAATAATAACTTAAAAATAAAAACCTGTCTTATTAACATGGTAGGCCTTGGAAATCGACGGTAATTTCTTCATCGGCCAATTCTAATACATAAAAAAAATATAAACATAAACTAAATTTTCGTCTTTTAAAATGGAGAGGCCTCAAAAATCGACGGAGAGGTTTTTCCATTGGCCATGTGAATAAAATCATTTCAACAAACCGATCATATGCTTCTGTGAAAGCTTCATTCAATATAACTAAATCAACAACTCATACATTTTAATTAGATATAAAATTATATATTTACTAGTTTAAAATCTGTAAACATTAACACAAGCAAAAAGTAAAATAACAATGAACAAATAAGTAATTAAATACTCCCCCGTCCCATTTTATGTGGCATCATTTCTTTTTTGGTCAGTCTAAAAAAGAATGACACATTTCCTTATATGGTAAGTATTTAAAGGTACAATTCCTCTTTTACCCTTGTTGGTCCCACTTAATCTTAAAATAATACTCCAATACATTTATGAGGAGAGAGAAAAGTGAGTTTACTTTTTAAAGGGCAATTTGGTAAACATTTCAAAGTTTTCATTTATTTCTTAAACTCCGTGCCCGGTCAAATGTTGCCACATAAAATGAGACGGAGATAGTACTAACTAACAACAAATTTTATGTGACCAAATATAATATAAATATCTATTAAATTAATAATCTAAGCAGATATCACTACTGTAAACAAATACTAATAAATTACTTAAGCTACTCCTTGACCCAAAATGATTTACAAACAATTAACATGGATGAAAAATGGTTAAAGACAGTAGACAAAAATAAAGAAAGAAACGACGTCGGAGATGACATTGAGCCATGTGTTCATAAGAAGATGCTACCAGTGCACAATAAGATACACATATAAATAAACAATGCAAAGTAAATATTCTATCCACAGATAGGCAATTCAATGCTTGCAATAAATCCACAGAGAGAGTTTTCGGTAAATGATGCTTTTAATAAATAAACAATCTAGTTTAAAGATTTAAAAATTTACTTTTTAGAAAATATTGCAGTTACCTAATGCTTCTCTTCCTGTTGATTGAAAGTAGTTATCCTCAAACTCAAAACCTATCTACATGAGTATAAACCATGTCATCCAAAAGCATAAACTATTAGAAAATAAACACTTCTATTTATACATATTAGGTCCCTTGCATTATTAATCAATAACTCAAGTAAAGAGGAGGGCATCTATTACATGTAACTTAAGTCATACACTAATAGAGATTTTAATTTTCCATACTCGTATGATTCGTATATGCTATGAAGCATGAAAATTTCATGAAGGAAAAATAAAACTGCAATTGACTATTAATGCCCAAAAAAAAAAAAAAAATTCTCCTAACTCAAACATTGAGTTAGAAATAGTAAAGTTGAATGACACATTGCAGAAAATGAATAGAATCAGATTCTTTCTTAGAGTGTAATTTTTTTACAGCATATGTGGAAATATATAGACCGTAGTTTGTCACCCAATTAAAACATTTGGCAGTTAAGTTGGGACAAGAGCAGACTGAAGTCAACAATCAAAGAAAGCTTGTAGTTTAGGGGTGCGCAGTTTTGGAACCCTATACAAGGGGCTAGCGCGCAATGGTTTCTCTGATAGAGGCCCGCTTCTTCAAGTTCAAGTTCTGCTTGTTGCTTTTCAATTTGATAGGAGTAGCAAAACAACCTATTCCCAAAATCAATGCCACATCTGTGATCCCAAAAGAAAAATAAAGGCTCGTCGAACGAGTAAGAAGGCTAGTACCTAGGAAGTGACCAAGGACGGTTCTCAAAGCCATTTGGTTTACGTGGAGTCAAGGTTGGGAAAAGCCCTTTACTAAACTAAGAAAATAGAATAGATAGGCTTTTTTCGCTTCTTCGTCAAGCTCTCGAGTAGGTCTTTCAACTGCCGCCTAATCCCCCAACATGCTCAAGAACCCTGGGGCAGTTCCAAACGAAGGACCCTGGGGCATAGCAACTAGCTGGTTTATTGTATACCCGTAGAGACCAAAAAGACGAAATAGGAAACATTCTGCTAATTTCCGCAGTTAGATGATAAGATAAAAAGATAACAATCAGGCATCACATCATTTGATTTTTGCTTGTAACTCCTAAAGAAAAAAATGAAACTTTACCAATCAGTTAGATGAATGAAATGAAAGTCTACCACTGAGTTTTAACTTTTAGTGATTGCCAATGTGCCTTGTGTTGATGCACCTAACTTTTCTATGCTTAGAGGAGTAATAGACTATTTAATGTTCTAATTAAAATTGCTACACAAAAGTGGGATCCAATGAAACCTAGATCAATGTAAGTTGCTTTGTTTCCTGAAAGACTGTGGCTTAAGTTCAACTTTAGAGAAGTATCTAGTATTCAACGTTTTCATTGCACCTTTCATAAGTTTGAACTTCCTTTTTTATTTAATTTGTAGGGTTAGGTTAAGAAAAAGTAAAAAAATGGGGTTGGGTAACTTCATCAAAGTCAAAGAACTCAACCTTTTATCTACTCCCACAATTCAACATAGAAAACTCATCATATTGGGTAACTTCTTTTTACCTAAATTATGAACATAGGGTCTTAGCTACCGTTTCAAACTCTTTTTATCAAAATAGAAATGAAATATTTTGCCTTCTTACATTTTGAATAAAAGTAAATTATTATTTTTTCAGATATCAATGTTTGAAAATGAAGATCTTTTATGTATAAAAAAGTCACTAAACTAAAAACAAAAATTATAATGATAAACTAGAAAATAAATAGAAAAATCTAGACTTTGATACGAACAAAAAAAATGAAATTGTAATATAACTATCAATTGTACCTAATAGTAATAACAAATTTTTCTCATAACCAAACCAAATATTCTTGGCACCTCTTTGAAAAATAAGAGATCTATATAATATGATGATATTTATTTTTATGTCTAAAATCATGTCTTTTCACTTTTATTTATAGTCTAACTGGGCTTATCCATATGACAAGTAGTTTGATTCATTTGATTACTTATTTATGATAATAAATTTCTTATATCTATTTTAGATAATCATTAATGATTTTACTTAAGAATAACCTATCTAATTATACAAACAATTCTATCATATTTAGTTTTTCTCCCTATATTTTGAAATAGTTTCATAGTGTCACACTAATTAATAATTTCATACGAGAATTCAAGTCAAATACTCCTAGATACATGGTTTTCAAACTATAGGGATAATTAGTAAATATGATAGAAAAGTTTGTATAATTAGATAGTTTTTCCTTAAGTAATATCAATAATGATTATCCAAAAGAAATATAAGAAATTCAATATCATAAAGAAGTAATCAAATGGGCCAAACTATTTGCCATATGACCAAGCCTGGATATGCAATAAATAAAGGTGAAGATACATGATATTGGACATAAAAATAAACATCACGATAATATATTCATCAATATAAGAGCATTTATTATTTATCAATGATGTGCCAAGAATATTTGGTTTGTTTCTGAATATTTTTTGTTATTATTATTAGGTACAATTGAAGGTCATGTTACTGTTTAATTTTTTTGTTCGTATCAAAGCCTAGATTTTTCTATTTATTTTCTAGTTATAATTATAATTTTTATTTTTAGATTTATGACTTTTTTTATATATAAAAGTTCTTCATTTTTAAACATAGATATCTGAAAAATGTCATTTTCTTTCATTCAAAATGTAAAAACGAAAAATATCTCATTTCTATTAAATAATAAACAAGGAGAGAGTTTGAAAGGGTAGCAAAGACCCTAGGTAGAAAGAAGTTACCTAATTTGATGAATTTTTTAGGTTTAATTGTGGGAGTAGATAAAAGGTTGAATGCTTTTTGACTTTGATGAAAATTTGATACAGTTTGATATATTTAATCATGTTCTCAATTTGGCTAATAAAGAAGATTACATAGAAATAACAATGTTTTTAACACCTATTAATGGTAACAAATAAATGCTCTGGTTGTTTATTTTTTCTCGTTTTAAAAATGGTTGGACAAGGACGGACTGAAAGTACTCCAACTGTAAGTGGTACTAACAATCAAGCAAGAAGACAATGTAGAAGAGTACATCGATGAAGGACAACAATGAGTGACTCCGACATAATTGTCGCTTATAAGATTAAGCAGATTATGACTTCAAAAAGTATAATTTCATATCTTAACAAAGGTGATAAGTTGTACAAAAAATATTATAATATATGAAGCAATAAGATATTATTTGTATTGAAAAGGCAAGATGCTCTACCAAGTATAAACCTTGTGATGTGCATACTCCACAAAATCAGTGACACCTTCTACAAATTAAGGCCTCAACCTCGTTCGATAAAAAATAATCATATTATACATCCAACTACAATCCATCTACACAAAGATCACAAAATTTAAATTTGTTAAACATTAAATTAAGTACTAATTTAGAATCCTAGAAATCAAATTGTAAGATTCTACTAAAGAATACAATCCAATGTCATCATACGTTACTTCACTGGAAAGTCATAACCTCTATATTTGAGAGTTGCACAAATTAGTTATTCACTAATATCCTAACCAAAGGGGATAAGTCACATTTTGTTTCTTTCTCTTGAACTTATTTGTTTATGTTTCCAAACCTTTATCTTTAGAAACTTATAAAAAAAAGAAGAGACATACATAAAATTGAGTACACAATATCCAACAACCAATTTAGATTTAAAACTCATCTGACTAATTTTAGCTCTAGTAAAATATGTAATAGAATATGAAAAATAAAACTAAAGGGTGTTCAAGAAAATCACGTGCAACTCTGAAGCTTTTAGTTGGACATTCAGAATTAAATGGACAAGCCAAAATTCAACAACTTTGATTGAAAAGATAACAAGAAACACTAACCAACAATAAAATAAATAAGCAATCAAGATTCTATCCACATATAGGCAATTCAATGCTTGCAATAAATCAACAGAGAGAGTTTGCGGTAAATGATGCTTCCAATAAATAAACAATCTAGTTTAAAGATTTACCTTTTAGAAAATATTGCAGTTACCTAATTCTTCTCTTCCTGTTGATTGAAAGTAGTTATCCTCAAACTCAAAACCTGTCTACATGAGTATAAACCATGTCATCCAAAAGCTTAAACTATTAGAAAATAAACACTTCTATTTATACATATTAGGTCTCTTGCATTATTAATCAATAGCTCAAGTAGAAAGGAGGACATCTATTACATGTAATTTAAGTCATACACTAACAGAGATTTCTAATCATCCATACTCGTATGATTCGTATATGCTATGAAGCATGAAAACTTCATGAAGGATAAAGAGAACTGTAATTGATTATTAATGCCCAAAAAGAAAAAAATTCTCCTAACTCAAACATTGAGTTAGCAACAGTAAAGTCGAATGACACATTGCAGAAAATGAATAATGTCAGATTCTTTCTTAAAGTGTAATTTTTTTACCGCATATGTGGAAATATATGGATCGTAGTTTGTCACACGATAATTGAGAAAACATTTGTCATTAAGTTGGGACAAGAACTGACGGAAGTCAACAACTTAGCACACATAGCAACTAGCTGGTTTATTGTATACCCGTAGAGACCAAAAAGACGAAATAGGAAACATTCTGCTAATTTTCGCAGTTAGATGTTTAGATAAAAATATAACAATCAGGCATCACATCATTTGATTTTTTCTTGTAACTCCTAAAAAAAATGAATCATTACTAATCAGTTAAATGAATGAAATGAAAGTCTACAACAAACTTTTAAGTTTTAAGTGATTGCCGATGTGCCTTGTGTTGCTGCACCTAACTTTTCCATTGCAGAGAGGAGGAGGATTATACTCTTTAGTTAGTTCTAATTAAAATAGCTACACAAAAGTTGGATCCAATGAAACCTAGATCAATGCAAGCTTCTTTGTTTCTTGAAAGACTGTGGTTTAAGCTCAGCATTAGAGAAGTATCTAGTATTCAACGTTTTCATTGCACCTTTCATAAGTTTGAACTTCTTTTATATTCTTTTCATAGAACTACCATGTATCAGCCACAATGTGTTGGAACTCAATATTTCTTGCCAAGTGATTCAGAAACATGAACGGCTTAGGAATTCTAGTCTATTTCTAGATGAGCCCACCAATTCATCCAAGCAGAATTGAACAATAATATCAACATGCTATTTTTATGACCCTAGGAAATTCCTTGTGCTTATGCAATTTATTAAATAGCCTAATATTCCATACAGAATATAAAGCAAAACTATGAGACAATCCAGTCAAATGTCGTGATGTTGATACTTAAGTAACTTTGTTGTTCAGTGTCAATCAACATTTAAGTGATCATGGATAAGGATGTATGTGCTCTTCTCTGTTCGTCTTCTCATTGCCCATTTCTAACCTTCACAGTTGTAACAACCAAATTGGCCAAGAAAACTTCCACTGTTGTCAATTAGTAAGGTGGAGAAAATGGTAGTAGAGGACTCACTATTATCCTATTACAATCTGGTAGCTGGTTACAGGCAGAAAGCATAAGGTAGATAGAGAGAAGAATGTCTTAAAAATTATGCTTTATATAGAAGAGGAGGACTATCCTGTTTAGTTAGTTCTAATTAAATAACAGACGTGAATCCAATGAAACCTATATCACAACTCACAACAAGCTAGTTCGGAAGTATGGTTACTTCTAAATATTTAAATTCTTGTGCTCTATGCTCAAACAAATGCGGGGAATTGGAAGTTCAAAATACAGGATAGGAACAACAATAAAAATGATTTGATATTAATTCTTCCAAGCTACAATTACAACTTAAGCATACTTCAAAATTATACATGACTAGACCTCCTCAATGAGGGGAAAACTTATTGGGACTACAAATGGTTACTATGATACAAACACTAGCCTATTCTTTATCTAAACTAGATGGGGAAATTGCCTATGAAGCTCTTTCTACCTACAAACTTGAGCACCCTCCTGAGACGAAATATTACAGTTGAAACAAAATAATGAGTACTAATGCATATTACCACAACTTTTCAGAGAAATACCACTACAAGAAAAATGTGAATTACAAGGTGATTTCCTGAGGATTAGTATGAAAATTTGCAGGAAAATAAGTTTCCTACGAATTTTCATACTAATCCCCAGGAAAATCCCCATGTAATTCACAGTTTCCTTGTAGTGTATAGAGAAGCCGCCAACTACCCGTAATGCCCCAAATTCATACAAAACAAAAACTTTTAGATACTAGTTAAAAAAACTTAAGCTAAGGTAATAAGAGGCATAGTTACAAACAAAGCAATCTGCGAGATTTAGTTAATACAATATATCTAGATACAAGGATTACAAAACACATAAGCGTTAAGGCGTACCAGTAGGACATAGAATCTTGGATGTTGATTCGGATAAAGAATACTCATCTTAAAGTCAGTTTCTTCTGAAGACAATCCTAGTGCAAACTAGTTGTTGATTTAAACAAGGAGATGACTGAAAGGATAATTTTGTTTTTATCTCACATTCAACTATTTATGCAGTATTCCTTAACTAAGGCTCAAAACTTTTCAAATTAAAAAATAAAAGCTCCAAAATTACCTATTTGAAAATTGATAGAGAGAGAGAGTTTGATTCAAGAATACTGCTCGTTTGTGAAGAAACTAGGGTTTCAAACTGAGTGACTCAGTGGAGAAGATTTAGTCCATACCCACTTAATTTATTTTTGCTTTATTTTCTAGGTCTAAGCTTTTTAAAAAGGAAATTTGTGGGGTCATGGGTTTGGCCTTTTTAAAACTTAGGTATATTTGTGAATGTGGGGTCATGGACTTGTTTATTATTTTTAAAACTTGGGGAAAAGATATAAGTTTACAAAAATATATTATAATATTTAGCCCTGTTTGGTTGCTTATATTTTTTAGCCCTGTTTGGTTGCTTATATTTTTTAACAATTTTTATGTTTATCTCGCCTATTGATTTTTGAAATTTTTACTGAACTTTGATCCACTTTAGTGTCAAATGCATTGTTGATTTCTGTTGGAACTAATATTTATTTTGCAAGTTTTATTTGAGCATTACTCTGTTTATGTTAATAAACTAATGGATAAATCTGTTTTTTCTTGTAGATTATAAAGTATAGCTAAAACTAGAGGTGGAAGTACTAAACCATTTGCTCATGTTGCTTCTAGAATTAAGAAATTAAAGATTTAAGCAGTTTTGAAAACTTGTAAAAAGAACAAAATTGTAGTTGAAGAACCCGAGAGTGATTCAGAAACTGAAACAATGGCAGAGATTGACAACTACCAGGACACTTGTGCTAATCCTAGTGATAATGTTTAGTGTAGTGTAAGAGAAAGTGATAGCGAGGAGAGTAGTAAAGACACTAGTCAAGATGAGGATGATCCCCTATCCTTGCCAATTGGTGCAAGAGATATCTCAAGTGAGTTGTATGACCTAACGACGTGGTTAGATGAGGTAGGATCGTTTCTAGCAAATATCTATGTAAGATCAACGATGATAGTTTATCGTGACTTTAGAAAAATTCTGATTGAACAAAAACTTTATGATGAATTTAAGGGTACTTGCTTTGGACATTTGAGGCATATTCCGAATTATTTTAAGTTCAATGAACAGATTGTCCATTATATGTTGTTGTGATGTGTGACAAATGAAAAGAAGTTGTAGGAAATTTGATTGTGGGTGTCACGCCCCAAGCCTACACCCTGGGTGGGACTACCACTCGATAACCATTAATGGCCCAAGTGAACTGTGAGACCCCGTGGTTCTTTCGCATAATATATGTATCATTGAATGAGTGTATGAGGCTTATATGACTTGGTGTATCATTTCAGGAGAATAAGGTTGCAAAGGGGAGGTAAAAAGAATCAAAGAATTAGACTAACGTTATGGGTCAAGGATGCCCTTAAACAAGTTCGAGTTAAAGAATGTCTATTCTAACACCCCGCCGGTTCAGAACGCTTAAGTTAACCGGTTCCTTTGGGGATAAGACAAAGAGTGTCTTATATGCTAATAAGTATGTTTTATAAGGTGATATAGTCGCCCAATGATCGTAAGTTAAGTTTTGAAGTCAAGCAAGTTGAGAAATGAAAAGTTGGAAAAATTTATAGTAAGTTTCTTTGATAAATTTTCTGAAAATTGGGTTAAATGTCTCGGAACTTTTCTCCCAATCTATAAAGCATTAGAAGAACCCCAATAAATGAAATCGAAGGTCTACGAGTCTACTTTCCAACACACTAAATCATTTGTCCATACGACTTCAGAATTGGGAGATATTCAAATTTTAGTGAGACTGCACAAGTAGGCACGTGAAGGTGGGCCCCTAGCCCATATGTCGGTTTAGCTTTATAAGATCGGATTTCCCTTCATTTTATCTCATTATTTTCGACCAAAATAAGAATAAAACAGTCTTAAATCCTCTCTAAAGGTTCACCGTCATCCAAGAAAAGATCTACAAGATTTCAACGTGGTTTCACCCTCGGAACGTTCATAGAGATTGTGTTATTTCTTTCCTCCTCGTTGGTTGTGATTTGAAGGATTCTTCATGGTGAAAGAGTCTCGTTTTTTATGTGGTGTTGCTGCTGTTTGGAGGTAATAATTCTCACCCTTCATTTTATTGAGTGAGTCCAAGTTATAGCTATGCTATATAAGTAAGAACACGAATAGACGGCTGGAAAAATCGTATTTGGATAGTTACGTGATGTTGGGCTGTTTTGAAGTATTTTCTGATATTGTTGTTACTGGAATTTTTTTGGAAATGCTTTGTATGTATGTGGTTCTTGTTGATATGAGTCTAGAAGAGAAGAAGAAGTGTAGATGGATATATAATTGTGACATAAATTAGTGTAACATTGTTTCTATTATTGCATTGCAATTTTCAAATTGTTTCTTCTTGGTTCAACGTCTTGCGTTTAAGGAGACTGTTGTTATTGACAAGACATGTTAATGTATTGCAAGCTCCATCAAGTTTAAGTTTAGGTTTTGTTCTTTTAAGCTCTTATTGCATATGAAGAGAAAGACATGACTCCAAATGTAATTATTGGACAAACGTATAGGATGATGATTGAAAGCGGCGAGTTCAAGTTATTATGGTTATATTGAACAATTATAGGACTGTATTATACATATTTTTTTATGGCTTTAATGGTTTGAATACTCGTGGTTAGGATTTGGTTATGGTTATATTGGGTTGGAAAAGAAGGGTGCGGCGATACGCCGAGTTTTAATTGTTGTGTAGGCATACTCTATTTGGTTGTTGTTGACTATTGCGTAGGCCTCCACTTGTTAATAGCTGCTGCAAAAATGTATTTTATGCCAGTAATTTGAGGTTGTAATTTGGAGAAGAGAAGGTAATGAAGCATACATTTAAAAATGGTCTGGCGAGCTAATCACTCTGCTAGTGAGCTCTAAATTGCTACTTTGACCCTGACGTGTTAATATTCTGCCTGTAATGGTTGTGTGACATGATTTTCTGTAGACTACATACTGTAAGGAAGGGGGTACAATCTATATTGATACAACAAGACCCAAAATCGAGGTATGTTAAGGCTAATCACTATACTTCCTTTGAGCATGAATTTTTGAATCCTAAATTATCAAATATTGTTTTACTACTCTATTGCTAGAAAGACCTTTTGTGAAAGGCATTGAGATTGCAGCTGGCGTATTTTTGTGACTCCATCATGTTGCTATTCCACTCGTTCAGTTAGATAGGGTATTTGGCATCTTTATGTCATTTTGTTGATTCTCTTAACTATAGGTCCATGTGTACAAATTAATTCTTCTTTAGGTGTAGTAACTTAAGAAGATTAGGGATGAACAATATCAATATGAAATCAGTCCTCCTTCCTCGCTAATTTATATTTTTTTTGAAAACTTTAAAATAAAATGTCGATCTCCAAAACTGTTAAACGTAAATCGTATGTTTAAACTACTAAAGTATGGGTTTTTCTGAAATACCTTCTTTTACAAACTACTAAGGAAACATATATAGATACTTAGTGAAGTATTTTAAGCTCTTTATGAACATCCTCAAGTTTAAGTTGCCTATCTAAATCCAAGCTAAGTGTTCCAGTTTAATCTACAAGTATATGAGGTTCTACGAGATATTTACATGTGATACGAAAGTGATTACGAGATTATGAGGACAAAAGTACCAACGAGCCAAGATTGGCAACATGATTCGGGTAACAAATGCATTACAAATCCATG
The DNA here is from genome assembly GCA_029582545.1 of Solanum lignicaule. NCBI lineage: Eukaryota > Viridiplantae > Streptophyta > Magnoliopsida > Solanales > Solanaceae > Solanum > Solanum lignicaule. The sequence continues at coordinate 36,244 of JAJOOF010000734.1, forward strand.
CCATGCATTCTACTTCCGAGCTATAATCGAAAAGTATGGGGCTTATTGCCTATATTTATATGTATGAGACACAGATGGCCACAAATTGGCGAATATGATGCTGGTTCTGTACCGGAAGGCACCACCATTGCTAGCACTTGGTTGGGTATGACATGTATTTGCATCTATAGATATGTATTCACGACATACGATTATGAGAGCATACCATGCATATTTAATTTATATAAGGTAGGATGTTAGCCATGGAGGCAATCAGAGTTTCTATTTCAGGTGGTATCTTTATTACCCTTTTACAGCAACTATTTATTATTCTATTTTCTGCCTTACAGACCAGTACATTTTTATTCGTACTGACGTCCCGTTGCTTGGGGACTCATTTTTGTTTCGTGCGTGCAGGTCCAGGTAGGGATTCTAATTGACCCATCTGCTAGGATTCGGGGTTCCGCTGTGAGTTGGTAAGCTCCACTTCTTCCTGGAGCTTTTATTGTACAGTTTGGGTATAATCGGGGCCTTATCCTGACCAGTGCTTATGTCACTCATAGAGGCTATTGTGGACACATTATTCAGGGTTTCTTTCTGCAGCTTCCAGTTTCCAGCCACATAGGCTTGGCATGTATAGATATGTATGTATGTGTGTATATCTTCATTGTAGCCTTGTCAGCTAGCTAGTACCTTATTATCTTCGTCTTGTCTACCTTCGTCTATATGACTTACTTATATTCAGGTTATGACCTTAAGGGTCAGTCATAGAATTTTAGATGTTATGCTGCCCGACCTTCTAAACCCTCAGTTGAGTCAGTTGGTATGTTTATGTGGCTAACTCAATTTCTTAAGGTGTCGAGTGCCAGTCACGCCTTCTCTAGTTTGGGGCGTGACATGAACCCTTGGCTTGGCTTACTTACTCAGCGGAAGACTTAACTCAATCATAATTGTACTTTAAAAGTAAACTGAAAGCTCAAAGATAACTGAGAATGTATTAAAATAAAATTCACTGGCCAAAGTGGCAACTCAAGTCTTAACATAATAGAATGAAGATAAAAAGACTAAAGAAATAACATTTGACTGTCTATGAAGCCTCTAGCAACTGCGATGGATGTCGGGACAAGACCCATGACATCCTATTGAACTAAACATACTGAAAGCAATAAAAGGTATCCTCCAAAAAGCAAGGAGGCTCACCATATGACTCTGAATGCTCAACTGGATCAACGAAGCACTGGATGCTGATCCTCGTTACCTGTATCTGCATCATAAGAAGATGCAGAACAAATGGCATCTGTATATTTAATGTAGGAACATGCGAGGGGAATACTAAAACAACACATAAGCTTGAAAGGAATTGAAGAACAAATCTGGTCTCAACTGAACTCATTTAAATATAAAGTAGTATAAACAAGTGCAATATAAAGAAATGCTTTTAAAAAAATGGATATCAACTCTGTGTATTTAGAAATACAATAGTAACTCTAGATGTATACAAAGATACAATCTAAACTTGGAATGTATATGAAAATACAAAATAATACTGTTGTGGGAGTTTCTTTAACCGACAACCATCACGTAAGAGCTATTGATGATACAACATTTTTCCTCACGCTGTCAGGGCTATCCTATACCTTGCCGAGGGTATAGAACCTGACTACTAAGTGGATCCACTAGTTTATGCTAAAAATCACTACGGAATCATCTAAAAAGTATGACCCTTTTCTACCCATGATGACTACATGGTTTATGGGGGCTAGGAGTTGTCTGAACTCTCCCCCATAGTGGTGCTCAATACTACTCCAAATATATAATACTAGCTCTTAATTTTAAAAACATACTTCTTTCTATGGTTTCAGATAATTGCTCAAAACTTAGCTCAAAGGCTCCTCTTGGAAATCAAAGTTTCCTCTTTTGCTTAATTGTGAAAGCATTTACTCTTTATTGAAAACTAGCTCAAAGGCTCTTTTGGAAATCCAAGTTTCCTTTCCAGTTTAAATGTGAAAACATTTTACTCTTTGGGAATACATAGTCCCGATATACTCTTTTGAAGAAATGGACTTCAATCCTTACTCTTTATTCAACTCAAAACTCAAGTCTTAAAAGAAAGTTAAAACATTTGTAAAAGACATTTGGAAAACTCTATGAATTTCTCTTGACTTGACTCTTAACTTTCCTTGAATTGAATTATGGATTCAAGGCTCATATCTCATGTTATTGATGATTTGATGATGTTTAGAGATACCTTAGAGGGTAGAAATCAACTAGAAAACTTAGGTACATTGCTAAGGAACTCATACGGAAAGAAGTGGGAAAGGGTGGAAAGCCTGACGTCCTTGGCGCTCTGAGCGACGTGGGGCGCCAGAGGCGAAAATTCAGAACCTGGGTTGGGGTACTCTGGCTGGGGCAGCGTCCCAGGCCCCTGCCCAGAAAACTCCAATTTTTCTTGGCCGTTTTTTAACTCTAAAACCTCTAGTTTCGATTGCTTCTTTCCCCAAACAGTTAGATTCAACTACATAACCATAATATGCAAGAATCTACTCAAAACGACATCTAATTTCATGAATTTTAGTCAACAACTCCTCATCAATTTCAATGAATCAAGAACTCAATAGAACTTCAACAAAACCCCTCAAGAACTCAATTTCTAAACCTTCAATAATGTAAATTCTCTGAAATAAATCATGATTGGCACGTGGGTAAACTAACACAATGCTATGTGATCTCACATACCTCGTAGGTATCACCCCTTGACGAAATCCACGATCTTAGCTTCAAGAACTTGACGATTCCTTGCTTCTTCTCCTCTTTTCTTCACTTCTTTTCTCTAGTCTCAAAACCCTAACTTAGTTTTCAAAAGCGTAAACTGAATCCAATCAGTTTAGACCCCAACTGAATTACCAAAAACGAAATTAATTAAATGGGTGGTGAAAAGACCATAATGCCCTTCTAAAATCCAGTTTTGACTTTCATTATCTTGATATCCCAATTTCAAATGGGATATTTCACGCATACGAACTCGAAACTGAGTAAACTTGACTGCGTTGGAAAGATAATTCAAAGATCTGTCTTACGATATCTTGTATCACACCTAACTCATCTTGAACTAGGAGTTATAGTCGTTTGAAGTTGACCCAAAACTCATACTTAACTTAATTTTTGTCAAATTTCCAGATTTTCATTCTTTCCAAAAATGACTCTTTCTAATTCTAGCTCTTTCTAGTTGTGGGATGTTACAATATCTCCCCCTTGGGAGCATTCATCCTCGAATGAGATTACTCTTAGTAGGCTAAGGCATAACATCTAACACCTAGCTCAAACACCCAACAAGCATAATGCAAGTACAACAAGCCAGCTTAAAATAAAAGCCAAGAAAAAGATTAGTACCTTAATTTGGAACTTCTCCGGATTTACAGAGATGTGGGTATCTCTTCTTCATATCTTCATCAGCTTGCCAAGTAGCGTTCTCAACAAATTGATTTCTCCATAGAGCTTTGACTGATGCTACTTCTTTAGGTCTCAACTTGCGAACTTGGCAATCTAGGATCTGAACAGGAATCTCCCCATATGATAAGCTATCCTTGATACCAATATCTTCAGTAGGTATGATAAGTGAAGGATCGCCTACGCACTTTTTCAACATGGAGATGTGAAATACCGGATGAACCGCTGCTAACTCTTGAAGTAGCTCTAACTCATAAGCTACATTTCCTCTTGGATATTCTTTAAGGACTAATATACTAGGGACTATGTTTCCCCTTCTTACCAAATCTCATAACACCCTTCATGGGTGAAACTTTCAAATATACCCAATCATCTACTTCAAACTCTAAGTCCTTTCTCCTAACATCAGTGTAGGATTTCTGATGACTTTGCGTTGTTTTCAATCTTTCTTGAATAACTTTCACATTCTCCATAGCTTGGTGCACTAAGTCTAGTCATATCAACCCAACTTCACCAACTTCAAACCATCCAATAGAAAATCTGCATCTTCTCCCATAAAGAGCTTTATGCGGAGCCATTTGGATGCTAGAGTGGTAACTATTGTTATAAGCAAACTCTATGAGAGGTAGGTGATCATCCCAATTACCTTTGAAATCAATCACGCAAGCTCTAAAAATATCATCTAAAGTTTGGATAGTGCGCTTTGCTTTACCATCTGTTTGAGGATGAAAAGCAGTACTCAAGTTCACCCTTGAACCCAAGCCTTTCTGAAAAGATTTCCAGAACTATGCAGTAAATAGTGCACCTCTATCTGATATAATCAAAACAGGGACTCCATGAAGTCTTACTACCTCTTGAATGTATAACTTGGCATAATCCTCTGTTGAATGGGTAGTCTTTATAGGCAAAAAGTCGGTTGATTTTGTCATTCGATAACAATCACCCAAATAGAATCATGTTGCCTACGAGACCTTGGTCAACCTGTGATGAAATTCATATTGATCATCTCCCAATTCAATTCCGGAAGTTCTATATTCTGAGCCATACTACCAGGCCTTTGGTGTTCTACTTTAACTTGTTGGTAATTCGAGTACTTAGCAACAACTTTAGCCTTACCTGGGTACTACCCATATAGTATCTACTCAAGGCATCAGCAACAACATTAGCCTTACCTGGGTGATAAAGAATACTCATGTCTTAATCTTTGAGTAACTCTAACCACCTTCTCTGTCTGAGATTAAGCTCTTTCTGACTAAACACATACGGAATACTCTTGTGATCAGTGAATACATCAACATGAACACCATACAAATAATGACGCCATATCTTCAAAGAAAATACTATGGCAACCAACTCTAAGTAATAGGCTGGGTAATTCTTCTCATAAACTTTCAACTGTTTGGAGGCATAACCTATAACTTTGCCATTTTGCATTAACACACAACCCAAACCAACTCTGGATGCATCACAATATACAACAAAACCTTGAGTACCTTCTGGTAAGGTCAATACTTGGGCAGCAGTCAATCTCTTTTTCAATTCTTGAAAGCTTTTCTCACATGCTTCAGACCTTTAAAAGTTCATTGTTTTCTGAGTCAACTTGGTCAAAAGGGATGAGACAGATGAGAACCCCTCTACAATCCTTCTATAATATCCAGCCAACCCCAAGAAACTCCTAATATCAATTGGAGATATGGGTCTAGGATAATTCTGCACTGCCTCAATTTTCTGGGTATCGACTCTAATTCCATCACCAGAAACTATGTGGCCCAAGAATGCCACGAACTCAAGCCAAAACTCACATTTTGAGAACTTAGCATACAACTCATTATCCTTTAGAGTTTGGAACTATTCTGAAATGGATAACATGATCTTCTTCATTCCTCAATTAGATTAGAATGTCATCAATAAACATGATAACAAGCATATCTAAATAAGGCTTGAATACTATATTCATAAGGTCCATAAACGCTGCAAGTGCATTAGCTAAACCAAACGACATGACCAGAAACTCATAATGACCATAATGGGTCCTAAATGTTGTCTTTGGAATATCACATTCCCTTACTCTTAACTAATGGTATCTAGATCTGAGGTTTATCTTAGAGAAACCTGTGGCATCCTATAGTTGATCGAAGATATCATCAATTCTCGGAAGAGGATACTTATTCTTGATGGTAACCTTGTTCAACTAACGGTAATCTATACATATCCTAAGGGAACCATCCTTCTTCCTCACAAACAAGATTGGAGCGCCCCAAGGTGAGACACTTGGTCGAATGAAACCTTTCTCTAGGAGATCTTTCAACTGATCCTTTAACTTTTTTAACTCTGCTGGTGCCATCCTATATGGCGGAATAGATATAAGATGAGTATCTGGAAGAAGGTCATTACCGAAGTCTATTTCTCTCTCAGGAGGGGCTTCGGGAAGATCATCTGGAAAGACTTTTGGAAACTCTTTTACCACTGAAACTAACTGAATAAGAGGTATCTCAACACTAGAGTCATTAACTCGGAAGAAGTGATAGACACACCCCTTGGAAACTAACTTTCTTTCCTTAAGGTACGAAATAAAACGACCCTTAGGCACTGCTGTTCTACTTTTCCACTCTAAGACTGACTCATTTGGGAACTGGAACTTGACAACTCGACTTCTAAATCAACTGAGACATAATAGGCATGAAGCCAGTCCATACCAAGAATAATATCATAATCTACCATGTCTAACTCAACTAAATCAGCCATGGTGCTCTTGTAATTGACGAAAACGGTACAATCACGATAGACTCTCTCTGCTAGAATAAGCTAGCCAACAGGTGTAGAAACATTGAAGGGCTCACTAAGTTTTTTAGGAAGAATGTCAAAATTCATCGCAACAGAGAGAGTTACAAAGGATACACTCGCTCATTGATCTAGCAAAGCATAAACATTAAAGTTAAAGACTTGGATCATACCAGTGACAACATCTGGCGAATCCTCCTGCTCTTGGTGACTAGTGATAGCATAAAGATGGTTTCCTCATCCGCCTTCCCCTGAAGTAGCTCCTCTAGATGCAGCTATGTCTGGTGGAGCAGCTGAAGAAGACTGGGCTCTATTTCCCCCATTACCATTTCCCTGCTTGTTCTTTGGAAACTCTCGCATAAAATGACTGTTCTGGCCACACTTGAAGAAAATGGTGGAGCCATCACGATACATCCCTGAGTGGTTCCTACCACACTTAGCACATGTAGGAGGCTTACTACCCCATTGTGCCATACTACCCTGAGAATAGGCAGGTTTAACTCTGAAATTCTAACTATTGTACTCACTTTTGTTGTTTGATGCAGGTGCACTAGCAGATGATGGAGCAAGACCTTTTCGTTTCTGTTGGAAGGAAGACCGGTAGGCATTACTCTCCTGCTGCTCGGACTCATTCCCTAATGTCTTAGCCATCTTATTTTTAAACTTTTCTCTATCCCTCAGCTTGTCCTCCTCAACTTGTTGCATGTGGATCATTAGCCTTGCTATGTCCATATCCCCTATCAGCATAGTTGCCTTTACTTCCTTGCTTGAAAGACTAGACAACCTAGCAACAAACAAACTCATCCTGCTCCACATGTCAGCAACCATCTCTGGAGCATAGCGGGAAAGTTGTGTGAACTTCAGACTGTACTTATAAATGCTCATAGACTCACGCTTAAGGTTGATAAACTCTCGTACCTTTGCTTCCCTAGGTTCTCGGAGAAAGACACCCCCCAAGAAGGCCTCCTCAAAACAAGCCCAACTCACAGGTGGTGCTCCCCCAGCTCAGTTCTTCTTCCATTGGTCGAACCATATCCTAGAGACACCCTTAATTTGGTATGCAGCTAGTCCCACCCTCTCAGTATCAACTATATGCATGATTTCAAAAATCTTCTGAAGTTCTTCAAGAAAATTCTCTCGATCCTCAGTAACACTTGAACTTGTGAAGCTTGGTGGATACATCCTTAAAAATTCACAGATCCTTGAAGTGTCATCCACTTCATGTCGATTCCCTCTCTGTTTTCCAGCTTGATTGGTTACAACTTGGCTTAACATCCGGATAGCTTCACGGAATTCGGCATTGGTGACCCCTCCTTGGGATTGCACTTCTGGTGCATTAGGTACCCCTTGTTCCTATAGTTCAACATTTCTTCTAGCCAAACATCCTCTCACAGCTCTTCGTGGAGGCATGATTTGAATGACACGTGCATGCACGAGTTAGAAGAAACTTTTATAGAGATACATGTCACGACCCGGGAGCACCCCCAAGTCGTAACAAGGCGTACTCGACCCCGAAGGGGTCTTATACAAGCCACATAGTCATTCATTGCATTCAATAATGAAAATAGTGCGGAATAATAAAAAAACTTATTTACATCCACACATT